>JANIJG010025115.1:0-23735 GCA_024611175.1 Megaceryle torquata | reverse complement strand
AGTGTCCCTTCGCATGGTTTTAGAGGGTTTTTTTTTGGGGGGGGGGGGGGGGGGGATATGTGCTTAAGTGAACTCTTCATTCAAGCACTTGGGTCTGTAGTGAACAGCCCGTTGTGATGCTGGCCCTGCCTGTTTGGACCATGAGAGGGGACTGCTGGTGTTCTCCTGGCAGCGACGCTTTTAGGCTCTTGTCACAGGCCCAATGCCTGTGAGTGGTTTCACCTTCCTGAAGGGCTGGGGCTGCATGGGTGACGTGATCCAGCCTCCCCACCTCGCCTCCACCAGCCTGATGCTGCTGTGATCCCTCCAGTGACTCTCTCTGCCTGCCCGGCTCTGGGGGGGACTTTGGGTGTCGATGCCACCACCCACTGCTGCCAATTCCTGCAAAGTGGGTCCCCCATTCAGCCATGGCAACAAAACCCTCAGGGTGGGGATTTGTCACTCCTGCTGAGCGAGGGAGGTGGTGCTGGGCTGGAGAAGCAGAGAGGCAGAGGGACAAGGCAGCTGTGCTTGTCAGGAAAGGGTTTATTTCCATGCAGCCCCCCCCGGATTTGTCCCCCCCAGCCCAGGGAAGATGAATTGCTGCAGCTCTGTGTGGATTTGGTAGATGTGAGGGGGGGCGGGAAGTTTGCAGACCCCAACCCAGCAGGATGTGCCTGCCCAGGGGACACGTCCCCGCTGTCCCCATGTTCCCCCTGCTGTGATGTGGCAGAGGCTGGGCTGGTCCCAGCCCTCCCCACTGCCGGTTACCTAACGCTGCTCGGCGCTGACCTCCTTTCTGCGGGGCTGGGCTGGCTGCAGTCCCAGCACTGTCCCCGCGGGGACAAGGGGGCTGCGTGGCTGTTGGAGGGGGGTAAGGGGTCCCCCCCGGACCCCTCTCCTTGGTGTGGAGATGGAAACAGATGGGACATGTGGCTCCTCCATCCGTCTGTCTGTCTGTCCAGCCTTCGTTCTTCTTGTGGCTGGATCCTGATGCCTTGCAGCAGCTTGGGCAGGGAGTCAAGGGGTGGCTTCTCCATTCTCCATCCGGGTTGCTGAACCGGCTCCCAAAAGCAGGGACAGATGTGGGGACAGAGGCTCACATCCCCCAGCTCTGGGGCATAGCATCTGCCCAGGCATAGAGGGAAGGGCTGGATGTGGCGCAGATCAGCTGGAAAGGATCCACATCTGGCAGCTCTGCTCAGGCCGGGGGCAGAGGGGGATCCCGGCACCCCCCTGGGGACTGTCCCTACTGCTCTGGGGGGGTCCTGGTGGGGCTGGCCATCCTCCGGGCGCTGTAGATGGAGAGGCAGAGCCCGGCGGCTGCCAGCAACAAGGCCAGGGGGGTCAGCAGCCGCCCCCCCGGCTCAGCCCCCCGCCCTGCTGCCAGCTGCATCTGCAGGGGGAGAGAGGAGAGGGGAGAGAAGGGGAGTGCTGGGAAACCCCACCCCCCCCGGGGACAGGGCTGGGGGACCCGTGGCCAGCTGCGATTTAAGGGTGATGGGGGAAGCTTGGTGGACAAGCGCCCCTGGGGCATGCTTTGGGGGTGCTCCATGCAGCACTCACAGGGCTCCACCAGCAGCACCCTCGCTGTTAACTGGTGCTGGGCATGGCTCCCATGGCTGGTGGGCAGCATGGGCAGGGTCTTGAGGGTTCCCACAGGCTCCCCCCACCCTTCTTGCCTCCTTACCTGGAGCAGACGGAAATACCCCGGGGTTAAGCGTCTGGGGCGGATGATCATGGCGTGGCAGGGAACAGCAGGATCAGGCCCAGTGGGGCAGCAGCCAGGCTGGGGCTGGGCCCCCCCACAAATCCTGAGACCCCCACTCCAAGTTCTGTGTTGGGGGTCTGCGTCTGTCGCCCGCCTGCCAGCCCCGTGGCCCCCTCAGAAAGGGCGGCGAGCGCCCAGCGAGCGCAGAGCAGCTGTCAGCTGTGATCAGCGCCCGATGCTCCCCCAAGCGCACACGCCAGGGCGGGGGGGGGGACGGGTGACGAAGCACTGGCGGGGGGTGCCAGCACCAGCCCAGGGGCAGATCGGGGTGGGGGGGGCTGGGCTTGGCACAGGCAGCCTATTCACAGGCCTGCATGCGAGTTGCCTCCCTGCCTCAGTTTCCCCACCTGTAAAGGGAAGGGTGGGAATTGTGCCTTGGGAGTGACACCGCCCCCCCCCCCCAAATCCTTGAGCAGTGGAGAGAGGGCTGAGCAGAGGCTGAGGGGTCTGTGTGGCCAAACTTTGTGCCCATGGGCCACCTGTCTCTTGTGGGGGCACCCACCAGTGTCATGAATTCTGCTGGGACTCAGCCCTCACTGCACACAGTGGTTGGGGTGGGGGACACACTTCATCCCGCAGCTCAGGAGAGGGTCTCGTTTCCCAGGCTGGGGGTGAGCTTTTGGCAGCCACACATCACCCTCCGGCCCGTGACTCACTGGGGTGCGTCGTGGGGCCTCGCCCCGCGGGGTGGTTCGTACTGGGCCGCGCTGGGCGGGCGGTGGCGGCGGGAGGCCGTGGTGAGCGGCACGCGGGTGCGCCAATGGGGCCGCCCGTCCCTGGCGCAGGTGAGCAACAGCCGCTCCCGGAACCGGCCTGGCCGCCATGGAGCCCGTGGGCGCCTGGGGCCCTGCGCGGGCGGCCGCCTGGCTCCGAGGTGAGGAATCCCCCCTGCCATGCCCTGGTTACCACCCGATCCAAGGGGGACCCCGCTGACGGCCCTGCGCGGGGGGTCTGGGGTGGGTTGTCCGCTGGCTTGGGGATGTGGGTGGCTTGGCATGGCTGGGTGGGGGGTGGCAGCTCTCTCCTGTACCTGGGGGGGGGGTGGGTCAGTCCCTGGCTGTTCGTGGGGGTCTGGCCATCCCCATTATGTGGGCTGAGACCGGGTGGACTCATTGCATGGAGAGGTCCCTCCCAGTAGCCAGGTGTCACCCTCTGGGGTCAGCCAGCCAGGGCCCAGCAGGGACACCGGCTGGAGGTGGTGGTGCTGGGCCCCGCTGGGCGTGCAGCTGGCGTTAGAGCAGGGCTGTGGGCAGGGCTGGACGCGGTGGTGCAGGGGTACCCCTTCGAGGCCTGGGGGCTGGCAGGGCCGGACCTGCTGGGGCTGTCGGCGGGGGCTCTGGAGGCACTGGGCGTCTGGCGCCTGGGGCACCAGGAGCTGCTGCTGGAGGCTGTGGAGCAGCTCTGCACCCTGGTGAGTGCTGGCACCCATGGGTGCTGTGGGGGTCCCGTGGTGGGAAGCAGGGGGGGAATGTGGCTGCATCCTGAGCTGGGTGGAGAAAGGGACATGGGGAAACCTTTGGCTGAAGCAGGGGGATGATGGGGCAACCTAGGCTGGGTGGAGGAGGGACATGGGGATACCCTGGACTGGAGGGGGGATATGAGGACAACCTAGGCTGGGTGGAGTCAGGGGAGGCATGGGGGCACCTTGGGCTGGGTGAAGGTAGGGATGTGGGGACACCCTGAGCTGGGTGGAGGGTGGACATGGGGACACCCTGATTCAGGGGCACCCTGTGTTTGGTGAAGCTGGGGAGATGGGGGCACCCCAGAGACCCCCTGCTGCCCTCCCAGCATCTGTGTCCCTCTCCCAGGATGTGGGGCTGGCGAGCACCAGCCTGCGGACGCTGACGGAGAGGCTGCGGGAGCTGGCACAGGTCACCCAGGGCCTGGTGCTGGGAGGGTCACCGTCAGGGGCTGCTCCCCAGCCACCTTCCCTCACCCTCCTGGCCCGGGTCATCGAGCTGGTCGGTGCTGCCAAGGAGCTCTTTTCCTGGCTCAACAGGTCCGGGGTGGGTGGGTGCACCCATGGGTGCTGAGTGCTCACTGCACCTGGTGCTGAGCTCTCTCTCTGCACCCCTCCAGGTACCTCTTCTCTACCCTCAATGACTTTTCAGCCAGCCAGGACATCATCCTGCTCTGCGCCCAGTTGGCAGAGATGCTGCAGGTGGTGGGTTCCCTGGGTGGCCACGCTGCCCTGAGGTCACAGTGATAGGGAAGATGGGACCCCCCCCAGCTGGGATGGAGTGGGGCTGAGCCATCCTGTCCCACTCAGCTCCGCATCTCGTCCCCCCAGGACTGTCCTGCAGCTGAGAGGGACGCCCAGATCCTGCGGATCGTAAGTGCTGGGTGAGGAGAGGGCAGCAGGTGTGGGGGGCTCAGTGCTGCCAGGGCCCCCCCCCACCCTTCAGCCCCCCGCTGTCACCCGCAGTGCCAGCACATCGTGGGCATCTGCGAGAGCATCGTGGGCTGCAGTCCCCCAGCACTGCTGGACCGCAGGGCTGTGCTGCAGCCTGTGGGGCTGGTGCTGCCCCCCAGCCCCCGAGGCAGTCCCCCAGCGTCCCCTGACACCCCAACACTGCCTGCGAGTTTGTGGAGGAGCCCCAGAACATCCCCTGGCACCCCAACACTGTCCTCCAGCTTGTGGGACAGCCCCCCCATGTCTCCTGCCACCCCACTGCTGCCCGAGGAGCCCCCGAGGAGCCCCCCACCACTGCTCCGTGCCCCGCTGGTGAGTCCCCACTGCCCCTCACTGCCCCAGGACCCCCTGGCACCCCCTGCACCTTGCTCATGCCTCCCTCCCGACCCCCCCAGGGCCTCGAGATTGCCTCTACAAGCTCCTGCCTGCACTTTGTGTCTGCGACCACCCCAGAGGTGAGTGAGGGGCTGCCATTCCCTGTCGGTCACCCTCTCCCCCCCGTGCCCACCCTGTCCCTCAGTCACCCCCTTTTAGCACCTGCCATGGGGAATTCCACCCATCCCAGCTGCAACCCATGTGGCCAGATCCTGTGAGACTCTTGGGGTCCCAATAGCTCCCCAAACCCAACCCAGAGCTTGGGGTGGCTGCCTGCAGCCAAGACCATGCAGCTCATCTCACGAGTGAGCACAGCCTGGGCCGTGGCGGGAGCCCTGCTCTGCACCCCAATCCCACCAGTGCTCTGGCTGGTGCTGTACAAGGTCAGGCTGCTGGTTAATGGTTAACACCCCCAGCTCTCCCCAGACGGGAGAGCTCCCAAGTGTGGATTAGCTGGGGACGGGGGTGAGCACCCAGGCCCGGGCACCCCACTCCCACCCTGCCTCTGCCTCAGGCCATGGCTGCCCATGGGGGACAGATCCTGCCTGGAGATGAGATCGTGCAGGTCAACGAGCAGGTTGTGGTGAGTCGGGGAGGACGGAGGCTCCAGGGTGGTGCTGGTTTTGGCAGTGAAGTCGTGGAGGGGGAGCTGCAGGGCTGGGAGGATCTGGGGGGACAGGGGACCTGTGGTCTGCAGAATGCAGGAGCTGTGGCTGGGAAAGGTCTGGGGGTCACAGGAGCCACTGCCAGAGGATCTGGGGACTGTGGGAGCCATGGGGCTGGGAGGGTGCATGGGGCTGGGGCCAAGTGGCCGTGGGGCAGTGGGGGTGTCCCCTGTCCCACAGTTCACCCGGGGGGTGTGAGCAGGTGGGCTGGACACACGTCAACCTGGTGAAGAAGCTGCTGGAGAAGCCGAGTGGGGTGACGCTGGTGCTGAAGAAGATTCCCCTCGACCTGCCCAGTTCACCCTCCTCTCCCAGGCAGCAGGTGAGGGATCCCAGTGCAGCTGCAGTGCTGCGCTGGAAACCAGGCAGGGATGCTTAGGGCCAGGCATCTCCTATCAAGTTGGTGGTCCCTAAAGCTCTGGGGGACCCTGGTGGGATGGGGACTGTCCCTGACACTCCATCCACAGCTCCCAGGAGCATTTTCAGATCCTGCCGGCACCAGGAGCAGTGAATGCCCGGGGAGCCCCGTGTCCCTGACCTCCAGGTGAGCCCTGACCCCCAGCACCCCCAGCATGGCCAGCACAGAGGTGACTGGGTGCACCCAAGACCCCTTCTCAGCTCTTTCTCGGGCGCAGAGGTGCCGGCAGCTGCCTGTGGGCAGCGCGGGAAGCTCCCAGTGTTCTTAAGGAACAACAACAACAGAAAAAAAAGTTGTGTTTATAATTCATTCACTTGGTAACGTTTTAATGGGGTTGAAACTATATTTAGCCATGACCCTTCTCCTCTCCCGGAATGGAAAGGCGAGCCGGGCAGGAGCTGTCGGGCTGGGCTTGGACCCTGTCAGGGAGTGGGGAGGCCGGTACTGAGCCACCAGCCGCCACCACCACGTTGCCTCCAGCCCCACTCCTCCTCGGGCAGGGAGATCCGTGGGTGACAGAGGCTGATAGTGGGACCCACACAGTGGCCAGGGCAGTTTTCAGCTCAAGGGATTCTTTCACACCCCCAGTGCCGCTGCTGACTTGGAATCAGGGCCAGACTCTGCGCCAGACCTTGTCACTGACGAAGAGGACGAGTCGAGGCTGCCCAGAGAGGCTGTGGGGGAGCTACTGGGGCTGCCTGGCTGCGGTAGGAGAGGAGCAGGGGGTTGTCTGGGGGTTTGTCCCCCCAGGATAAGAGTCTGGAGCCCCTCTTGCTGTTTGCAGGTGCTGCAGAGGAGGAGGCAGCGTGGGAGGGTGGCACCCCACAGGGCACCCCGTGCTCTCCAGCCACCCTTGCTGCTGCCGGACCCTGCACTGCAGAGCTCAGCCCCACGGCAGCACCCCACTGGGCTGGGGGTGCAGAGACCAGTGAGCTCCCTGGGGAGGTGAGAGCTGCTGGGAGAGGAATGCTGAGCTCTGGGGGGAATGCTGGGGGGACACTGATGTGGGATAGTTGGGACTTCATGTCCTGCTGGGAAGCAAAATACCTGTGCGGGTTTCTCCAAGCTCGCTGCTTGTGGGGTGTGTGAGTTGGGGGTCCCTAAGGGGCTGTGGGTGCTGCTGGGGGGGGGGGTGTTTCAGCTATCACTGCCCTGCATCATCACCAATCACTCGCCTCTATCTCCCCACCCAGGGTAGCCCTGAGACGGGACACAGACCAAAAGGTGAGCAGGACCCTGCTGGGACTGGGGGCTCTCCTGGGCTCTCCTCCCTGCTCCCACTTCCCTGCTTTTGACCCCCCATCCCCAACACTGTGGCCAGCAGGAGTGGCGACCAGGCTGAGCCGCCGGCGGGTCTCGTGCCGGGACCTGGGCCGGGTGGATTGTGATGGCTGGCTCCTGAAGAAGAAGGACCACGTGGGCTTCATGGCCCAGAAGTGGAAACGGTGCTGGTTTGTGCTGAAGGGCCACACGCTCTACTGGTACCACCACCCCAATGTGAGTGGGGATGCTGGGTGTCCTTGATCCCCACCTGGGGCAGCTGAGGCAGGTGGTGACCGTCTCTGTTCCTCCCTGGCAGGATGAGAAGGCTGCAGGACTCATCAATGTGGCCACCTATGACCTGGAGAGCACAAGGGAACAGAAGAAGAAATAGTGAGTGGGATCTGCCACACTGTGGACCTGCTGGCTGGGGTGGAGGAGGGGATGCTGTCCCAAGGGGATGTGCCAATGAGCCCTGCTGGGTGCTACCTGTGTGTCCCTCTGGGGCCGGTGGTGTCCCCAGGTACTGGTGGTGTCCTTAGGGGACTGCTGGGGTCCTCGCAGGGCTGGCAATAGAGGAGCCCATGCTCTGAGCAAGACCTGTGTTGTGCTACTGGTGTTATCTGGGACAAGGCTGGGGACTGGAGCACCTCTGAGGGCAGGGGAAAGCCCAGACCCCTGGGCTGGGTTGGGATGAGGGGGCTGTGGTGCTGAGGAGGCTCAATGGGGGCTCGGGGCTGGCTCTGGTGCTGGGTCACTGCAGCAGCAAAGGCAGCCACCCACTTCTCTCTCTCCAGTGTGTTCCAGCTCTCCCATCAGAGGTACAAGCCCTTCATCTTCGCTGCAGAAACACTGGCTGATTTGAGCATGTGAGTAACGTGCTGGCCAGTGCTGGTCCCACCACAGCGGGCTGGCTGTCACCAGCTGTCTGTCTGTCTGTCTGTCTGCCCATCCTTTCTTTCCCCAGGTGGGTCAGTCACCTAATAACAGCCCAAAACAAGTACGCGCCAGCCCAGCAGTCAGGCCCGGACAGGGAGGAAGGTAACAGGACCTTTCCAGGGTGGGAGAAGGGGTTGGTTCCCCCATGGGAGATGGGGACCCTGCGGGGAGCTGTGGGTCCCAGTGGGTCAGCCAGGCCTGGTGCTACAGCCCCTGTGTGGGGCTGCTGGGAGCTTTGCCCGTGATTTGGGGGAAATGGGAGAAATGTTGCCTGGGAGGAGGGCTGGGGGTGCAGCCTGGGGCTTCCTCCTCCCTCTGCTCCCACCTCCCTCCCCCGTGGCATCCAGACTGCTACAGTGAGACAGAAGCTGAGGACCCTGATGATGAGTCCCCCAGGCAGGGACGTGACTCGGTGAGTGGTCCTATGGGACATCCTGGGGAGCGGCTGGAGGATCCTCATCTCATCTCCCATCTCGTCTCTCCCCCAGCCAAAGAAGAGGCTGCAGAACGCCCCAGACAAAGCCCAGCTCTTCCCAGCCAGCAGCGAGCCCAGCAGCACAACCAGTAGTCCCCAGGGCAGCCCTCGTCCTTGCTCACCCATGGGTAGGTAACATCAGTCACCCTGTCACCTTCTGTGCACCCCAGAATCAAAGTTAGGGCCACCTTTTTGCATATGCGTGTGTGCTGGGGAGGGAGGGTAACTCGAGTTGAGATGTATTTGAGTGTGAACTGGGTAGTGTCTCAGGATGCTCTCAAGGCAGGGTCAGGCGTGGGAGCAGCCCCAGGGGGTTTGGAGGCAGCCCCAGGGGGTTTGGAGGCAGCCCCAGGGGGTTTTCAGGGCTGCCCCCCCTCCCCGCTACAGTGTCTCCTCTCCTGGCCCAGACCCCAGCGGGGAGGATCTCGAGTGCCTGATGCGGTGCCTGAAACAGGGTGGGGTGTCCCTCATCGGGCAGCAGCGGTTCCTGACGCAAGAGCAGTGCCGCAAATCCTTCATCCGGCGCAACAAGAACCCCCACATCAACGAGAAAGTGCACGTGGTGCGGGCCCTGCAGAGCACGCTCAAGGTGGGAACCCACAGCCCCCTGACACCCACCCACTCCCAAAATCTCCTCCCCATAAACGGCCCCCCCAAATGCTGCTCTTCCCCTTGGCAGGCGAAGCTGGTGGAGCTGCAGGCTCTGGAGCAGCTGCTCAGCGATGCTGAGCTCACCTCTGAGAAGTTCACACGCTGGAAGGAAGAGCACCAGGAGCTGTACCAGGAGCTGCGGGAGTGCTGGGCACAGCGACAGGGCCGGGAGCCTGATGGGGGGCTGAGAGCTGAGCATGGCCCCCCCAGAGAGGCAGCTGAACCCTGACACCCCACGGGAATCTCTCTGGCACAAACCACTGCCAATAAAAATCCTGGTGCTGCGGGAGCAAAGTGGGTGCTCTGCTCATGCTTGGGGGGGTTGACTTCTTTGAAGGCTCAGCCCCCAGTGTAGGCTTGCCGCATGTGCTTCTGCCACATCCCCAGGGAGGGGACAGGTGTCAGTCTTAGTTTTATTTACTTCTTCAAGGACATTTTGTCTCAGCTGTACATCGGCAACAGGGGCCTTTTTTTTTTTTCCCTGGTGGAACATGCCCGGGCCACGGTGCTGCCAGCCAGCCCGGCCAGGGTGTCTTCTGTAAATAAAACTGCCTGGACGAGGGCGGCTTGTGCCGTAGCTTTTCTTGGCGCCGAAACGTCCCTGCAGCGGCTGCCAGCTCCTACCCGTGCCAGGTGCCACCACCCCCGGGGGGCTGCTGTGGCATCACTCTGGGCCCAGCTCTCTGCTCCCCTCCGGCTGCGCCAGCCCAGCCCCGGGGGCGACGGCCGGGCCGGGGGTGTGAGAGGGCCGAGCGGCGGGGGGACGCTGCCCAGCCCCGCCTCAGCCTGAAGGACCCCAGGGAGGCCCCGAGGGAAAGGGTGGAGCCTGTGCGGGCCGAAAGGATGAAGGAACGCGGGGGTAACGGTGCAGCCGGGCCCGACTGAGGAGCAGAGCAGGCTGATCCGGCCCCGCTGCCCCGTACGGCCCCAGCCCCATCGCCGCCCGCGCTGCGCATGCGCAGGAAGAGGGCGTGTCCCGCTCTCGCAGGCTCCGCCCTACAGGTGGCGGCTGCAGCCAATTTTCCTCCACCAGAAGCCGCTTCTCCCTCCGCGAAGCCGCGGGGAGGGGGCTCAGCGTCCCGGCGAGCCAATGAGCGACTGGTAGGGGCGGGGCGGGCGCGCTCGATAGGCTGCGGGGAAAGGTCCGCCCCTTTTTCCCTCAGCCTCAGCCCTCCCCCATATTCCTCAGGGCTGTAACGGTCGTGGCGCGCGGGGCAGTGCGAGCGGCGCGGCGGAGCCAGGTGAGGGGGGTGTTGGGGGTCGGAGTCGGACCCGCCCGGAGCCGTCTCGCCGCCGGGCCTCCCGGGGAGGGCTCCGGCCTGGGCAGCACCCGGCCTGTGCTCCCTCCTCGCTGGCACCATCTCCCCTTCTCCGTCCCGGGCAGCTCGGCGGCCCCCTCCCCAGAGCCTTAGGGACTGGCCCCTCAGGGTCGGCTGCGCTTTCCAGGCGGTTTGCGCCCCCCTCCCCGCACACCCCCTCCGGGGTCAGCCGCTTTCCCCTCTCCCCTCCCTCCAAATCACTGTTCCCCCAATCCCCTTCTGGGAGACCAAGGGCTCCTCCGGTTTCCGCCTTCACCTCGCGTACCCGCCAAGCTCTCCCCTCCCTCGGGTAAAGCGCTGCCCGCTCTCTTTGTGATTCACCGCTCCCTTTTCTGTTTCTCATTCTTCCTTCTCTTACACGTGTTCCTTTCTACCACCCCCTCTTCAGGCCCTTCCCTGTGCCCGCCGCTGGAAGGGGGTGGTCTGTAGGGGGGTGTGGGTGCTCCCTGGCCGGGTGTGTTTGTGTGAGGGTGGTGCCGAGTGAGGTGGGAAAGCTTTGGGTGCTTTGTCTGTTTTATTTCAAGAGCCCACACTTGAATTTCCCTGTTACAACTGCCCGGCCGTACTGCTGGACACACACGCTCTCGAGATTTAAGCTCCGGAATATCTGAAACATATCTCAAGCGTAGTAAGCACCATGTTGAACTAGATAGCGTTTTATTTCTTCCCGGAGTGAAATGCTGCTTCTGGTTCATTATCTTATTGTATTCCCGCTGTCTGTTTTATGTTGTAAAATCTGTGCGTGTATGTTTGCTAAGGATTCATGTTTTCCGGGAGCATTTTGAATCGGTTAAGAATCTGTAAGGGCTGTCAATCAAGGATTTAGTGTTTGACTGGTGGAGTGGAAAGAGGTCTTGAATTTCCATAGTGAAGCCCCAGTGAGTTATACTCCCATCATCAGTGGCAGGAAATTCCTTGTCTGAAGTGCTCAGATAAGCAGATAAATTAAACCAAAGCTCTGGATAGATAACGATCGCCATTTATGGAGCAGCCTCGCCGAGTTCTCAATGTCTCTATTTCAACCTGTAATTGCTCGGTGACCTCTACAGAGGGCAGAAATGAACTGAGTTACAGTTAAGACTTTTAAGGGGACTTTATTTATTTATTTATTTTAATCTCCGCAGACATAAAGTGAGCGTGTAGGTACCATGGTGACTGGTGCTCTATAAATAACTCTGATGGGGATAACACCCAGCTGAAAAGCGCTGCCGAAGGGCCGTGTACCTGGGGAATGTTGCAAACAGGAACTCTCCTCACTTCTCTGGCGTGAAGAAAACCTACGATAACTGCAAGGAGAGGGGTTTTTGAGTATTGCTTCTGTTGCTGCAGGGATGAAACACAGACATTCTTGGGAGGAGATGCTAATTAAACATAAAATAATGTGTTACTTGGAATGAAGAGCAGCTGATGTGTGTGTGCCTTTTGCCTGGTTAGTGGGTTTGGTTTGTAGTGATTTAAAAAATATTTTTTTATGTATTGCCATGTAGCTCCCTGGATAGATAAGATGGCTACTCTTGAGAAATGTCCAGACCTGAGGCTCCAGCAGAACAGTCCTTCAGGTAAGGACAGTCCTTTCTTTAAAACCCTGCTGCTGTCAGATCCTGTTTCAGTTTCTCGTGTGGCCCCAAGAGGAGTTTTTTACCCATAGTTCTTTGTTAAAAAGACAAAACAACCCAGCTCCTGCAAAATAAACCAATTGTGTGGGTGTGCAGGGGTAATGAATCATTTGGTGATGAACCTGTCTTGTGAGTGATAATCTGGAAGAGTTAAAAACAGTTACTGCAAAACCCCAGTTTTAATTTAATCAGTTTTGCTGTGTCCTAGTGCTGCTGCTGTTCTTTATAGTCTTGAGTACAGAGCATCAGCTGGGTGTGTATCACCAAACTTACCAGTGGGAATATCATTTACTGCTTTTGCATTCTGGCTTCTGCAACAGGACTGATGTTTTTACATCTCCTGTTGACATTATTTGACTTCTCAGTGCTTGCACATTTCCTTGTGCAAAAGAGATTTCTTTAGCAACAATATAAGCAAGCATCTGTTTGGCTTCTGGTATGGCTAGCATAATTAAGTATGGTTTAATTAAGTATATTAGAGGGCTTTAGTCTATTGGCTAGAACATAAATATCCCTGTGTTTTGGGTTTTTTTCCCCTCCAGATCCCAGTGCCAGTCAAAAGAGTCACTTCCTGGAGACTGACTGGAAAACTCCTATGTTGTCCACAAAGATCCAGAGCCGTGTCAGTCGCTGTTTGAGTGTGGCCGACAGCAGGGACGGGGGCATTGGGACCTCCTGCTCAGACAGCACAGAAGGTGATGGTCAGTGCAGGGTCGCAGTCACAGCCAAGGACTTGAGGCTTTCTTAGAAGACTGACAAGCATCAAATAGCCTGGGATTAGTGAGCCCTAGAATGTAAAACTTGGGGAGAACAGAATCTGTAACGATGTTTGGAGACTATTTCAAAACCAGGGCCTCTGTGCAACAGGTGTGATGCCTGAAATCTATCAAGTGATTAAGGGACTTGCTGCCTTTTTGAACTAGTTTGGCTATCTTCTAACTGTAGTAAGCATTTTTAGCTGACTGAAAGAGCCATTCTGGTCATTTGCTGGCTCATACTGTCCAGTGAGTGATTTAGCAGCAAGTCTGTTGTGTGATTTATTTTGTGATATTTTTTTAAGAAATAATTTCTAGATGCCTCTAGAGACTTCAGGTCTGTGTCTTTGTGCACCCATCACCTCAGTGTTGGAACACTGTGCTTCTTGCTGAAGAATCACAGAATGGTTTGGATTGGAAGGGACCTTAATGATCTAGTTCCAACCTCCCTCCCTTTCCACCTGCATCTTCATCTTCCTCCCTGACAGTGACATAAGCCCCAGTTGATTCCCTGATTCTTCTTTCAGGAGCAAGAAATTTTATGATGTTCTTTAAAATTGCTTCATGCATTTCACAAACTGCCCTGAGCCTTTTGATTGTGCCATAGATCTTAGTCAGATGTGAGTTGAAATGAAGCCTTTTTAGAAAACCTGCCTTGTGGAAATATTGCTAGAAATGTTGCTTAGAGCACGTTTAAGTGTCTCATCTGGCCTCTCTGAGGATAACAAACCATCCAGTTGCAGGCTGAGGGCAGTGGGGATAATTATGACTTGTGGGAAGTTGCCCTTCTGAATGTTTGAGATGTAGCCTTGTTTGCGAGAGCTGAGGCTGAACTGCAGCTCTGGCAGCTGGCTGAAACACGCTGGCTTCCTGGTCGCTCTGTTAGTCAGGAATGTTGTTGTGATGACCCTTAGCACACTCAAGGAACCGATTGCAGCATCCGCACGTGGCGTGCTGGTCAGAGAACTTGAGTTCCTGATAGTGATACTATCAGGTTTAAATTTAGGGGCTGTAAAAGGAAATGGTGTTGTCCCTTCCGTTTGCCAAGGTGAACGTGCTTGTGACTGTTTGGTAGCATGGTGTTCCCTGCGGTTCCTAGGTACAGCCAAGGAATGTCCAAGGGCTTTTCTCCTTCTCCTGCTCATTTCTGAGGAGAAGGTCTTGTGCGTTTATTGTGGTAGTTTCCCTGCAGTTTGATGATGGACTTTGCAGAATCTGATTTTGGTCGTATCCAAATTGTAACCTTTTATTCCATTTTGTAACAACACTTTGAGATGAGACAGGTAAAGGGGTGACCTCGCAGTTCTGATGTTGGGTTAAAGCAACATCATATGGGGATGGGCCTTTAGCCAAAGCCATGAAGAAAACAAGTTTGTGTTTGGGACCAACCTGGAATCCGTGCGATACATTGTGTATCGGGATGAGGAGCCGGAATGGGCACTTCGCTCTTTGCCTTTCTCAGCTCTTGCTGTTGCTGTATTGAAATCTGAGAGTTGCTAAGAATAACCCTGTGTTTCCACGTAGCCAGGTTTGGTGCCCATCTGAGGGGACGGGCTCACGCTGGGGTGCGTGCGCTGAACTGTCTCATTTCCTGTGGCAATAAGGCAAGAGCCTTCAGAAAAAGCTCTTTTGCTGCAGCGTCCTGGAGGAGTTTGAAGGTGATCTAGCGCTCAGTTATGTTGGAAGCTCATCATGGGCTTAGCGAAGGCTCCGGTTAGCTTTGGTTATGGTTCAGAGTCGCTGAGCTGTGGGACGGGCAGAACGGAATCAAGGTCTCAGTGTTCAGCTGAGTAAGTTTCAGCTTTTTTTTTTTGTTCAATTTAAAGGACGTGATTTCTAAATCTATAGAAAGATAATCTTATTGGTTTAAGATTATACTAGAGTAGCTTAAAAACAAGGCGTTAAAAGTGTGTATTGACTTAAGCTTGGATTCTCCCTGTGGCTTACAGTGGTAGGAAAATGTCAGCAGGCTCCCGAGGGAGGGGTTCTGTAGGTGTGCTTTAGTCTTGCTGCTGCTTAGGAGGACGTGTTTTGGGGGAAAAGAATCGGGTTTTAAAATTATTTCATGAAGTTCAGCAGAGGAGCGGTTGTTGGTGTTAGAATATTTTCAGAATTGTAATTAGAGCATCGCTCTTCTTTTCCTAGACTTCTGCAATTCCAGTAACGGTTCCTCATTCCAGCCCATCAAAACCCAAGTGACCATCCCAACAGCCCATGTTATGCCTTCTACCTTGGGTGCCTCACCCTCCAAGCTGTGCTCTGCAGGAGACCAGGGCTGTTTGCAGAGCGCTTCAAAAACTGCTATGCCAGGATCTGCTGAACACGCAGGGCTCCTGAGAAATGGGGATTTCAACGCTGGGAAGTCTTCTCAGGTGCCTCCCAGGGATCTTTTGCATCTCTACAGGACTTCAGGAGAAAACGGTTTTGAGCGAGCCTGGCATCCTGCTTCTGATCCCATGAGAACAGAAGATACTTGGAAGTTTGACACCCCTGCCATCGAGCCCACCATGAACCAGTCTCTTTTTCTGGATAGCTTGTGCACTGACCCCCTCCACAGGTTCCAGAAGTTCAATCCAAACCCTGGGGCAGCTGAGGCAGGAAAGGACCACTATAAGGTGCTGCCAGAGAGTAAGCACGCAGCGGGGGCTAACGGAGCCTGCGAGCCCCGGGACGGGACGTGGCCGGGTAGGAGCAGACTGATGCCAACGGGGCTCCAGGCCAACAATTTCTTTTCAAAACCTCTAAGTCCTTCATCTCAAGCGTGGATGCAAGAAGGCTGCGTGATGCATCCTCACGAGCAGGTCTGCGAGCTCAGCACATGGAAACAACAGCTGGAGAAAGTGCGGCTGCAGGTAGAGCAAATGCAGGTAGGGAGCTGCTTGTGTGAATGTAGGAGTTTGAGATCCTTCCTGTCTCTTTAGTCATGTGTCATTGTCCCACAGTTAGGAAGCAAGGTGGGAAAAGTCTCCTGCTTCTCCCCATCTTACAGTGAAAGTCTCCCAAGGATCTGTTTTTACAACACGTGGTGTCACAGGTATCATTTGACACGCTGCTTCTGCCCTGTATTAGGTTACAGCGCTGCACAACGAACGGTTCAGATCAAGAGTTAAAATATCCTCTCTGCTAGAAACCGCCAAGAAAAAGCATATCAAGATGCTCTTAACAGTTTCTAGAATAATTGTGTGCTGTAGCTAGAGTGGGGAAACAAGACTTTTTTTGGAAAAAGATGCATAAAACTCACTGCAGCTTTAGATGGAAACTGTTTATCACCTTCCACCAGCTGTACTCTAATGGAGACAAACTGTTTCCAGTGAGCTAGTGTAGTGATCTAAAATTATTTGTTAATCTCCGGTTGTGCTTGGGCACAGTTACTTGTTCTTGGACATCGACGGAGACTGAAATAGCTACGTCCTGGCATGCAGATGAGCGCACGGCGTGCAAAATAGCTCTAGCAGTGTTGCAATTACCTCTGTGGAGCACAAACCTCTCCCTCCTGGTTTTGTCTCCTCTTTCAGTTACAAAATGGAGGCGGCTGCCACCACCCCTCCATGTGTTCTCCTTCGCTGCCTACCCCCGATCCGGCCCAGTGGATCAATATCCTGAACTCCAATGAAAACCTACTCAAGGAGAAAGAGCTCCTCATTGACAGGTGAGAGCTTGATACCCACATGTGCTTCAAACACTCCAGCATATTTCCTTTTGGAAAGGGAGGGGTTTGAAAGTACCACAGAAAGCTCATATCTCAGAGTCTCTTTTACTCAACTGAGCTTTTTGATTGTAAACAACAAAAGTACTTTTTAGAACGGTCTTTTATGAGCTCTCTTTCCCTTCCTCTTGGAAGTAGGATGGTGATCCCGAAGGATCTTGAGGAATGTTCAAATGAAGGGTTTAAATAAATCAATTTTGCTTATGGTTTTCTCTGTTTTGTAAGGGATAAAGAGTTTTGCTTATGTCATGAATATCTGGAATGTCAAAACTACTGCCTTTTAGCTTAAGGACTTTCTTGGAGTTCTTTGAGATCTTTGTTTTAAATTTGCTCTTTGGGCTGAAAACCAGCATTTCTCATACCTAACACTTGTGGTCCATAAGCTTTTTTCAAAAAGTTAAGTCCTAATGAAAACTGCCTTCAGCATTTGGACTGTAAATGCGTTTTCTGCTTGCTCATTTTGAGTCCTCTGATGTCTGTGTATTTTACTATAAGTTCCACAGCCAAGCTGGATGCTCCAAAGCATGCAAGACTTGTTTTATCCATATCACTGCTGGGGAGGCTTTGAAGGGAGGTGGGGAAGAAAAGTTAATAGCAATTGTAAAAAAAAAAAAAGTTTATATCTTTCAGATTATTTCTCTGCTGGTCAGTTGAGTTGCAGTTGTCTCTTCTGCTTGTTACTTTATGGAGCACTAGAGCTGGGGTGGCACTATTCAAGTTGTATTGCTCCCTACTTCTGTCCAAACCAGGGTACATGTTGGAGAACAGCGTGTTATTTGTATGTTTTTTGGTAACAGACAAAGACAACACATATCCCAGTTGGAGCAGAAAGTCCGGGAGAGTGAACTGCAGGTTCACAGTGCCCTGCTTGGCTGTCCAGCATCCTACGGAGATGTCTACATGCTGAGAATGCAGGTAATTGGGTGCAGCAGGGTTGCAGTAAGAAATGTGTATTAAATCCCTCAGCCCTTCCAATTCTCATGAGGCATTTCCTAAGTAGGAGGGAGAAATGGTCCTGTGTCTGGGCTCCCGGTGATCTGTTGTCTCTAAGGTATCTGTGACTCTTGATTTCAATCAGTGTGATTTGTTTAGAAGCTGATGCAAACATCTGACATCACTGACGAGCACTATATTAGATCCTTCAGTATATAAGATGGTCTGAATGATGTCTGGGAATTAGGAGGGCTGAGAAGGCAGCTCTGAGGCAGCGCAGCTGCTTCCTGCCTCTTTGTAACTGAGTTCATAGGCTGTCTCTGTTTGCAGGAGCTGCAGCGGGAGAACACGTTTCTCCGAGCACAGTTCACAGAGAAGACTGAATCCCTCGGTAAGGAAAAGATCGAACTGGAGAGAAAACTGGCTGCTGCTGAGGTGGATGCAAAGCTGATCCGGGAGTCACTGAAGGAAACAATGCAGAAGCACGCAGAGGAGTTAAAGAAACAGGAAGAAAGGGTACAATCCTGTTGCTCTAGAGATGGGAAGGTGTTTTCTTTGTGCAAAGCTAAAAGTCAAGGTGGTGACTAGATGAAAGTTCTCTGTGGCAGTGTGTTATTGTAGGTATTTTCTGATCTCTGTGTAGAATTCTGGTTTATAAGCAAAAGCCCTTCCTTCTGCAGTCAGAAGTGTTTCAGTACCTCTTCCTTTGACCAGAGAAGAAACCAGTCTTTAAGTGAGCAGAAATGCTGCTGGGTTAATGTGATCTTGTATTTTGGTGTCGAGTGCTGTACAAAAAGGTAAAGGAGAGGGCTTAGAGTACTGCAGAATGGACTTAATTTGTATATAACTGTCTGAACTAAGCTTGTATATAACGGTCCCTGCAGGTAAAGGGAAGAGACAAGCACATCAATAATCTTAAAAAGAAATGCCAGAAGGAATCTGACCAAAACAGAGAGAGACAACAGAGAATTGAGACCCTGGAACGATACCTGGCTGACTTACCAACTCTTGAGGACCACCAGAAACAGAGTCAGAAGGTAAAAATTCCTCTGAATTGTGATAGTAGCTCTTCACATACTTGCTCAGATGACTCTTCTGCCCAAGTAAAGTTGTGGTCTGGCCTTTTTGGAGGAGGAATGTTTTGAGCTGTACCTGAGAATTGACACAGATTGTAAAAATCAGCATTGCAGATGTAGTTGAAACGTGGGTTGTGTGTGTGTGATGGAAACCCCTGGAAGGTTTCTAGAGTCTTTTGATGGTCTTTGTTGCAGCTGAAGGAATCTGAATTGAAGAGTACAGCTATGCAAGAAACAGTGCTGGCACTGGAAACAGAGCTTGGAGATGTCCGGGCTGCTTTCAGGGAGCAAGAGATGCAGCTAGAAACCCAAAAACACAAGGAGCTGGAGCTGATTTCCACTGTGCGCAGGTAAGAATCAGGAGGATTAGAAAAAGCTTTGTCTTAGCACTGAGGTAATTGCTGCCCAAGAACAAAGAGGATTTGGTACAGCCACTGTCCCACCTGTCAGAACCAGGTTACCGTGGATCTGTGATGGTTTTGCAGGTGCTCACCAAAACCCCTTGTTCAAACTCTGTGCCAGCAGGGGAGGGTGGGAGCAGAACCACGTGGCTGAGAGAAAGTGTGGGGGGCCCCTGTGTGTCACCTGGGTTTGTCTGTGTCCTCAGATTACCACTCAATTCTACCTTCTTGCAGAGTGGATCTACATAATCTGCAGTCGTTGTGTCTCTGCGAGTGTACCAACATCCTGGACAGGGCTGTGTCCAGGGAGAGGGTCTGTCTGTCTGTCCCAGCCCAGGCAGTTTGAAAGCTGGGTTGCAAACTGAGCAATGCCGATACCCGATAGGAAAATCGTTTGCCTCTTCATTGTTCAGTGAGGGAAACACTCTAAACAAAGCTGGTTTTCCCCATGGTGTTGTGCTAATTCCAGCTTGCAGGACAAGGTGCAGCAGTGTGTAAAGAATGCAGAGAGAGGACCCCCTGGCCATGATGGGGAGAGACAGAAAATAGAAAATGAGTCTCTGAAGAAAGAATGCGACTGCCTCAGGAAGGTAACAGGCTGTCCCAGACGGGAATTCCCCATTTCTCCTTCCTCTGAGTTACCCCAGCCACTAAAATCAGGAACTCAGGGACTTCTGCAGTCACCCACAGTCACAATTGTACTGAAGCAGTAATTCCTGGGGTTCCAAACTGAGAGCTTTTAAAAGCTGTTCTTGGTGCGATAACCATGCCTTCTGACAGTATCGATGGAGAGAAGTTGGAGAATGCAGGAGAGGGGAGAGGAAAACCACGAGAACGCAACTTCTCCAGTCTGTTTTTAGCTGTTACTTCTAATGGTGCCTTTTATCAGGTGCCTTTCAGGGAATCAAAGTCCACCACAAAGAGAAGCAGTGGTTAAGGGAGTAAGTGAACAGGAATAAGGAGGAGAGGGGATGCTATCCTACTGAAGGAAAAATCCTGGTGGTATTACTGAGTCTGTATGGCCAGATCTCATGCCTCTGCTTTTGATTCTAGATCGTGGACAAACAGCAGAAGAAGATGGAGCAGTTGTCATTGAAAGTAAAGGTGAGAGAGGTGACTGTAGAGAGACGTGGAACTTGACAATCTGCTGTGAAGTGAGTTAGACTCAATACTTTCCCATGGTCTGTTCCAGAACCTGGAAGAACAGGTGGCCCAAGAGGAGGGGACAAGCCATGCTCTGAAAGAGGAGGCGATGAGAAGAGAAAATGCACTGCAACAGCTCCGGACCGCTGTGAAAGAGGTCAGAGGGGGGATGTTTCACATACCTGAGTGTAGCAGTTGAATGAACAATGGATTGTCTTTTAGCAAGGCCCTTACTTTGTAGTTAGCAGCATAACCTCTTCTGCTTCCTGCTCCCTGTGCATTGCTTGCCCTGACAGTGCTCTGAAAGGCACTCTCCTCTGCTCAAAAGTGGGAGGAGAAAGGCGGTTTCTGCCTCAGGAATTTCAGCTGGGTCTGCAGGATGAGGTGGAGGATGCTGAGTTTGCCAGCTGAGGGAAGCAAGGCAGTGAGCTGGAGGCCAGACTCCACTGCTGCCCTGGCTGAAGGGCTGGGTTGAGCCCTGCTCTCAAGTTTTGAGGAAGCCAAGCACAATGGCAGCCCTTGAGGCAAGGGGTGGCCTGTGTAGGGGTGAGCAGCTGGTACACGACTTCCTGAAAGCTTATTTTGATGTGTCACACCTTGGCAGGGACAGTGCTGTGTCACAGGGTACTTGTCCCCGCTCACTGCAGCAGGCTTGGACTAGATCACCTTTAAAGGGCCCTTCCAGCCCAAGCCATTCTGTGACTCCTGCCTGAGCCAGGGAAGCTGAATGCTCGCACCCTGTGTAGAGCTGACTCTCACCTCACTGGTGAGAGGCTTGGAGGGCCTGATGTAAACCAGCTTCTCCTGCCCTCGGTGCTCCTGGCAGTTGCTTTAGGCGTGCTCCTTCTGTACCAAGTGACCCCTAACCCGCTGCGTCTGTCTGTTCAGCTTTCAGCGCAGAACCAGGATCTCATCGAGAAGAACCTGACCCTTCAGGAACGGCTGCGGCAGGCGGAACTGATGACCCAGCCGCTGCCTGCCAAGACAGCCCGCCTCGCCCAGGAGCTGCACGGCGAGCTGGCCAGCTGTCTGCAGGACTTGCAGTCTGTCTACAGCATCGTCACTCAGAGGGCTCAGGGAAAGGACCCCAACCTCTCTCTGCTCCTGGGCATTCGCTGTAAGTGTGCGGAGCGATGGGGAAGCAAACCCTTCAGTTCCTGTGCTGCGGCAGAGTTAAAGAATCCGCGTACAGCACGGAAGGTTCTCATCTTTCTGGGCTTCTGAACCTTCTTTCTGCAGTTAGCTCGCTCTAGAGGTGCGTGCTGTAAAAATGAAATGGTAACTAGTACCTCTTTTGCAAATGTGTGTTGGTTTTTCTGGCTTGCTTGCAAATTAGTGTGATCCTGGGTCAGGATTGCCTGCCAGGTAACTCCCTTCTCTGCCTCCACAGCTGTGCAGTACTCTGCAAAGGAGAAGGACGACCTGCTGAGCCCTGATGGACTGTCAAAGAAACTAGTGGAGGTAAAACAGCTTCACAAAGAGGTGGAGGACTTAAGGACGGCAATATCTGACAGATACGCTCAGGACATGGGAGACAACTGCATCACCCAGTAAAGAACACTCACCAGAGTAAGGCAGGAAATGAAGACTTGAAACCTTGAGGAGTTAGAGCTCCTACAACCCAAAACCTATTCAGCACTTTACCATCCCTTTGCTCGGGTACAAGACGTGTGACTTACCCAGTCCCTGAGAAATCAGGGGGTTGGTTTGTTGCCAGAAGTGTTTAGCTGCTGACTGGCTAACTGGAAATCATTCAGAGCTTCAGTGTCAGGCTTTGCAGTAGGCTTTGATCTTGTGGAATGTGTTTGTGCTGTGTTTGCTGGAGCTGGTGTGGTTTCTGATGCTGGGAGATGGATTCTGCATTGCCTTCCAGGCGTGTCAAATGCTGAACATGCAAATGTGACAGTTAAAATCGTCGCTAAAAGGAAATGTGTGCCCTGGTCTTTCTGATCAATTCTCTGTGCAGATCCTGTGTGACTGGTAAAACCAGAGGATTATTGGAGTGTTCAGGGCTATCTCTGGATTCCACAGGCAACAAGCAGGTCTGCCAATTATACTGCTGCTAATTACATCAGGGTGCTGCAGGCTCTGCAAATGCTGTATGCTCAGCTCTGGTTGGGATGCTTCTGTAGCCATTCATAGAGCAGGACCTGCTTTCCTTCAGTAAATGCAACCAGAGTCTTTCAGTAACCATCTGAAGTTGGGAATAAAGCAACACTAAAAGAAGACTGAAAACACTCCCCTCTGGGCACTGTTACCCCAGAAGCCTTAAGCTTTTTAGCCCCCAAAATAGCACCCTGAGCCATGGGTATGATTCAGATGGTGGAGGAAGTGGCTTGATGCTGAAGTGCCTTAATGTACTTGAGACACCTCCTGTCCCTCTGCTGCCTAGTGCCTAATGCATCCCCTGGCAGCGTGAGGAGCTACTGCTGCTTCTAGCAGCCTTTAGAGCCATTACAAAATAATTCCGGGGAGCCTGGAATGTCCATAGCCCTGCCAGACCCTGCTGCAGGGCAGTGGGAGACTTGCCTCTGCTTGATAGGGAGAGATTTGATCCTAACACAGCAGGATGGTACAGCTGGATCCAAGCTCTTCCCAAAGCCTTCAAGGTGTGGTGACTACCTGGGCTTTATTGTAGCCATGCCTCTGGTTCTATGGGAGCTCCCTGCTCCTCTGCTAAATAAATCTGTGGGATGAGGTTCACTTCATCACAACCCTCTAACCTTAATGGCAGCTTTACAGCACTGAGTGCTTGCATGAGACAATGCTGTGGTGCTGAGGGTGTAACTTTTTGGTTTTCAGCTTAAGAGCAAGATACTCAAGTCAGTTATCTAACGGGGAGACAGTTCTGCCGAAGCCTCTGCTGTTTAGTTTTTCCTGGTTCACGTTGGAGCTGCGAGCTCTAGGTTTAGGAGAAATGCTTTTGTTATTCCTTCGTGTTAAAACTTCAGACCAAAGCTGTTTTGTTCTTAGTGTTTGGTCACCACGAGTGAAGGTGGCAACAAAGCGGTTGGTTTGCTGCCCCGAGCTACCCCCTGCATGGCACAGGGAGAGCGTGGCACTGGGGGCTGGGCAGCCAGCTGTCTGCAGCTGGGGTGGAGTGTTTCTGACTGTTTCTGTTCCCAGGCTGCTGATGCTGTGTACTGAGCTAAATGTGGGCCAAGGCTATGTCCTGAAGTTGTTTGTCCTGACTGCGGGGACCTCTCTTGGCACCGGGGTGTGGAGCAGTGCTGACTGTGACAGCCGCTCTCCTTATGGTTTAGCACTGTCCCCACATTCTCTTTGGGGTGCAAGATCTTATTTCCGAGGTGATGTGCAGGGACAGGTTTGCCCTCTGCAGAGCTGGCTGTGAAATGAGATGGTGGCAAAACTGTCTCAGCTGATGCTTGGGAACCTCACGGCCCTGTCCCAGCAGCTGGGCTGGCCCAGATCATGAGGAGATGTCCATCCCCTCATCATCCTCAGGCAAAACTGGACCTGTCTGGCTAAGTTTGGGGATCTCCTCGGCTGCAGACAAGGGTCCTGGGGTGGCAGGACCACAGTCCCACCCTCTGCCACCTTCTCGCCCCGTGCACGGCGTATCTCTGCCCCGGTCCCCGGTGCTGTCTGTCCCGCCGCCGCGTTGGACTCTGTATTTCTGCCGGCCATTGTCTCACCCGCTTGTTTGTACCGATATTTTGAGTATAAAATAAAGCTCTTCCCGCTCCACTCGTGCGAAGCTCTCCCGTGCTGGGGGGGGGGGGGGGGGGGGGGGGGGGGGGATCAAAGGGGGAGGGTGGGGGCCCCCGGCCCGGGCGGGGGGGGGGGGGGCCGCGGGCGGCGCCCCCAAACCCCCCGACC
>JANIJG010025113.1:15380-84547 GCA_024611175.1 Megaceryle torquata | reverse complement strand
AAGCAGGACCTGCCTTTCCTGAACCCATGCTGGCTGGGCCTGATCCCCTGGCTGTCCTGCACTTGCCATGTGAGCTCCCGCAAGATGAACCTCTCCATAATTTTTCTGGGTACCAAGGTCAGGCTGACAGGCCTGTAGTTCCCCGGATCCTCCCTCCAGCCCTTCTTGTAGATGGGTGTCACACTGACAAACCTCCAGTCATCTGGGACCTCCCCTATTAGTTAATACTTGATATATGATGGAGAGCGCCTTGCTGAGCTCCTTGAGGTGCAAGCTCCCTCAGTACTCTAGGGTGGATCCCATCCAGCTCCATGGATATAAGTATATACTAAGGATTATTTTGCAAGAAAAGTACCTCAGTGAAGCAGACAAATTTTCACTTTCCCTCAGAGGACAAAAGCTTCCTTAAGGCTCTGTATGCCTGACACGGCGCAGATTTGCAAAAGCTTCAAGCGTTACTGTAGTGACCGATAGGAGAGACACACAGCAGTTCTCTACAGCTGCTTTGCTCAGACATCTGTAAAAATATTTTTATCCTCCTTTGAGTAAGAGATTGTAAAGTTTCTATTGCAAATATAATAAAAGATAAACTTCATGGGTTTATGATGCACTTAAATTTCTGAAAGCATTTCATAATGGAAGTGTTGAAAATTGTTTATGAGATTTTATTAATAAACACAGAATCATCTAGGTTGGAAAAGACCCATGGGATCTTAGTGTCCAACCATTCACCCTACTCTACAAGTTCACCCCTAGACCATATCCCCCACCACTACACCTAAGAGACTAATATTTGGGCCACGGTGTCCATACTAAAAATCTCAGGGAGAAAAACCAGGATATTTTACCATCTAGTATGTTCTCTAATTTGTTGTTAACAGGAGTGCAGGAGAAGTTGGGAGTGATGAATAAAGGCGTGGTGTACGCTCTGTGGGATTATGAAGCCCAGAATAATGACGAGTTGTCATTCCACGAGGGCGATGCCATTACTGTTCTTAGACGCAAGGACGATAATGAAACGGAGTGGTGGTGGGCCCGCCTGAATGATAAAGAAGGCTATGTGCCTAAAAATCTTCTTGGGGTAAGTTCCCTTAAAGTTACTTTCTACTTTTTTACTTCTTTCTGAAGTAGGAACACAAGATGGGTCTTTGGTGAGAATCCCTCTGTGCATCATCTGCACAAACTGCTATGAAATGCTGCAAAGCAGATTATCCTTAGTCTCTCTGGCATCTGTGTCATTGTAAACAAGAAGGAGGGGCTGTGGTTAGGAAATTACTGCTGGTTTTTATTGGTAAGTTAGTAAATACTTTCAGTATAGTTTATGCTTTAATCTTGGATAAGATTTTTTTCCCCCTAGCTAAAATATAGGGCCCCTCTGTCAAGTGTGGTGGCTCTACTAGGCAGCTTGAGGCTTTGGCTCAAAAGTCCTTTAGGGTGGTTTTTAAGACCTGTCATAAAATAAGCAACCTATAGATACGTACAAGTGTAAAACAAGAAAGAGCCTTTAAGATGACAAGTGTAGGCAAGTTGTTTATGCTGCTTTCATACGGGACACTGCTATGACAGACCAAGAATATAAGGCTGCCAAGTAGATACAGAGGACAAAATGCATAAGAAAACCTTATAAAGCAGGAAATAAGCACTTTCTAGGGCTCAACAGAGAATTCTTGTACTCACATAAAAGCATCTTAAGCTGAACAAACCCAAGTCCTTTTCAGAGCAGCAATCCTTTTTGCTGCTGTTGACAGGAGTAAGTCAGCCTTTGGCCTTGCACTACTTCTGGTTTAATTTTTCAGAAGTTACCCAAGAACACGTATCTTAGGAAAATCTCACCCCCCAAACACTTCCACCACTTAATTCTTGTTAAGAAGTATGCCTTGGTTATAATTGAACTGCTTAATATTTAACTTGGTAGGTATTCATCATGCAAAGGCTAATATTTTTATTCTGTTTTTACAGTTATATCCACGAATAAAACCTAGACAACGAACCCTTGCTTGAATTCAGTTGTACAACAGTGCAATACCATGCTGGTAACTGGAAACTTAAAATATACACTGGAGCCATCAATTTTGATCATTTCACACAGAGAAATAAAACTATGCTATTTAGTTTTAATGGTGCTTTCTCTTGTTAAATGGACAGCATCCAAGGTTTTCAAGATCTGCAGTTTGTAGATGAGGATCGTTTTTACGTGACCCACCACTGATGAGGAGAGCGATACCTCCACTACCTACAGTGCTGCGCCAACTCTCGTCTAAAGCAGTGTTTTAAGTTAAAGTTCCACGGTAGGAGCTTTCTTGTGCTCAATGTTCAGAGATGTCATTTGCGGAGTGCAGATACGCTGTCCAGTTTGCTCCAACCCCACAGTAACTGTCCCATGTCAGGATTTGGGTGTTTTGTTGAATACCAGTGAATATTGAGTTATTATTACTGATCAACTGTTTGGGTTCTATGACACAAGATCTTCACCTATTACGTGCATAATTAAGTAGTCACCAAAGCTTGATGAAGGCCAGGATTTGAAGTGGTAACATGCTATACACTTAAATCCTAGTCTGGACAACCCCAAGAAAAGCTTTACATAGTCTAGCCTCTAGTATTACTTGCATTTAGAATCAAGCTAGAGAACTAACAAAAGAACAGTATTTGTACACTTTTCAAAACCCCTACACAATTTTTTTCACTTGGTGTTTTACTTTCTTGTTATTCAGCCTACAGCACCAGTGTTACCTCTACTAATGTAAAGGTTCCCCTACTAACCACCTCAGCTTGTCCATCCAGGACAAAACAGTTAGTACTGAACTTGCAGCTATTTAAGGGATTTGTACGTCTGCATGGATGAAAGTGCAATAGTTGAAAAGGGTAAGAGTCTGGTAAGGGTTACACTGTGTAATTTGAAGTCTGCCTGAGTCACACACTCAGAAAATATGAAGGACGGGATAGAATTAGAAAGAGGGTTGTGTAGATGCTGAGTCAAGGAGAAGAAAGAAACAAGTTTTAAAGGATTTAAGAAAAGTGATAGCTTATTTGAGGACAGTTTCTGTGGTTCTTGGCAGCCTCCATCTGTTGCCAAGGCAAGTTATGCAATAACCTATTCCACTACATTGTAGTTTCAAGCAAAAAAAAAAAAAGGCACTTCACTGGAATTTTAATTGTACATGATTTTATATACCAAAAGTATATTTTGAATCTCCCATTATAAGTTTTAGCCATATTTCTTGTAATTTTCTCCCATTTAACAGTATGCAATTTGATTAATTCTTCATGTACAAGTTCGGTGTATAATTTATATATCCATTTCTGCAGTGCTGTAACTTGCTTTTACCACAGGTTAGCATTAACTGTATATATTGTGGTGAAAAGTGAAAGGGTATTACTGTTGAAGAATTTGCTACATGAATGTGATGATTTCAAGAGCCTATGATACACTAATTCAGAGAACATGTAAATGTGCACAATAAAGTACTGCTAAGGCATGGCTGCATTCTCCAGTATTTTTATACAGGTAGCCACAGGAGGCAGGCCTGGGGTCATAGTCTATGTAAACAGACCCAAGCTAGCGCTACCTTCTTTCCCCACTGTTTTACCAGCTCCACAGAAAATTACCTGCCAAACCATTTTACAGCTCCTCACACCAGTATTCCCCTTGTGACAAATTAATACTTGTCTAGAAAAGCTCGCAAGCTGACAACTGAGCCTTCTGTGGCTTTTACTCAGTTTTTACCAGCCTAGAAGGGCAGAAACAAACTGGACGTGTAGCCAGAGGGATTCAACACAACTAAAATTAGGGTACTGTATAAAAAAGTCAAAAGTTTATTCCGTAGAGACTAGAGTATCCATCAGTAAAGATATATACTGTGAAATTAAGTATCACCTCATTTTTCTTTAAATAAGAGAATTAATTTATTCATAATTGTACATTAAATTGTATACAATTCAAGATAGTATTACAGGTAGATTAACAAAAGCTAGTTACCAAAAAAAGAAAATACAAAACTAAAAACTATTCTGGAAGCTTATTTATTACAGAAGTTAAGTTTCAAGGTCACATCCACATAAGTCAGATTTTGTGGTATTTGGTGAAATATTTAGGTGTTTAAAATGAAATGTTAAAAAAAACCCCACGTGATTTCTATCAAATCATATCTAAGGCAGATTTTATTGTACATTGACTTTAAACATTTGGATAGAGGGAAAAACCTGAGATCTATACCCAAAAGCTATTCTCTGCAGAAGAGACATACACATTTGTTTGCTTTTTGTAGCAAACAGTATATATAATTGTTACTATAAAAGTTGTGCTGTACATTAGCTGTAGTGCAGGTCACTTTCATATTAAGTGCCAATAAAGGCTTAACAAAATATACAAAGTCTTAAAAGGTGAGGCTGTTTAAAGCATTAATTGTACATATTGCACACTATAGTGAATACTCATGGTTCAAAAAAGTACATTGCATTTGCCAGTTCTTACAGAGAACCATGCTGGAATGAGAAAAGGTCAAGAACAGCAGATGTTACCAGCTGTCAAATTAGAACAAAGTGAGAGGCAGGTCCATGGAGGCTGGTGTCTTCCCTCAAGCGGCCAACAGTTTGCTGTTCTTACTGGTCCCGGGACTCATAAAGAAGTTTAGTTGCCTAACATGAAGGCAAAATGTCACTGTTAACTGAAGTTTCACTTGCAGCCCCCTCCTTTCCTTCCTACCCCTCCAAATATTTCTTTCAAACCCAAGACTTTAAATTCTTCCTCTATTTTCCTTAGTCTGAGGCATTTAATACAGGATTCAGAGGGGTACTAGAAAAATTTGAGACTGTTCAGGGTTATGAGCAGAACCTGAGGTCACTGAAAATTCTAGATCAACTCATATCTGTTTCTTCTTGGTCAGAAATGACCACTTCTGATAAAAACTGTCTTGGAAAAAGCTAGAAATAGTACTTCAGAGATTTTGGTAATCTGTCTAAACATATGCAGTAAAAAAAAAAGTTACTCTGGTTTATAATCCTCCAAACCCTTCCCTCTCCTCCTTGCAAAGTCTTGGTGAGGAGCTTGTCTCAGCCCACCCCTGTGATGGGAACAAACGTGCTCTCATGGGGCAGGTCCTTTTACATGCTGTCAACAAGGACCTCTGGAACTCTCACTGCATTGACCAGCTACTCCAACATGAACTCCTTTCAGGAGATGCAGCAGCTGGGGGAGGGTGTTCAGCTTATCCCTAAAATACTGGCTCTCACCCTCTTTGTAAAGGTTACATCACTTCTTAAAAATGAATCAGCACAGGTATAACAAAGTGCTAAATGGCACGTGCAAGGCAACACAAAATTTGAGTGTACTGTGCTGCACACAGGGAAATGCTAAATTAGGGCTGGCTGAGGAGTTTAACAATGTTTGCATTTGTAGACAGCTTATAAAATTACAGTTCTAATTATCAATTATCAGATGAGCAAAGTTTGAGAACTAGTTGAGTGGTTTTGGGGTTTGTTTCTCCTAACTTTAAGAAATAATATCCTTGAGTTTCATTAGCCATACAGTGCCTAGCAACACAAGGTGAAATAATCTTCCACAAGGTTCTGCCCACAACTCTGTTCATGTTTTCAACAAAATGTACAGCTTCTGTGAACCTTCATAAAGTAGTAAAAACAATTCACTTGAGTTTAGGTTCATGAGAGTATTTCATAATACACATTCTTCAGTGAGTAACAAAAACTTGAGGAACTTGAAAGTCTAATTCTTACTTCTTTTCACCTAATGATACACAGGACCTTGGGAAACCCTTTGTAGTGCGTAAATTCTTCAGATATCTGAACAGAAAGCTAAAATCATGTTTGTAACAACCATCCATAGCTTGTTTTCTTAGCAACAAGGCCTTAAAATCCTTTTAAAATTAATAAAAAGACTGCTAAGGCTGCATACTCTTTAGTGTTACTAAGCAACGCATGGAAAGGTTTTCTGCAGCCTCCTGTAAGTTTTGTCTCCTTTGCTTACCTTATGCATAGCTGCCAGCCAGCTTGCTGACAGCTTCTTGTTACAGCTGAAGTCTTCACTGGCTGTAAATTTCATCTGCATTAGCTCCTCTGACCCCGGTACCTTATACTGCAGAACCATACCTATGGCACGAGTATTACCACCTGAAAAAAGAAACAAAATCTTGACCAGTAACAGGTTTTACCAGCTCTGTAACACAACTTCTCCTAGCTAATAAGCACATTTGAAGAAAACCATCTCATCAGTTCAAAGCACTAGCGACCGCAGGTGCACTAACAGCAGCCACATCAGGGGAGGTCGTGACCAGGGGTGTTAGTGCCAGGCAGTGAAATGTGCAAACTCAGTAGTGCTTAATCCTCTCTGGCAGTTACCAAGCACAACCTGTATAAGCCATCAGGTAAAGCCACTAGCTGCACACACTAAAAATGCCCTCATGTTTTAATACTACCCTGTCTTCTCTTAAGCAGATGCCATAGTTTCATACTGTACCCTGCAGTTTGTAAACTGAATTACTACTGACCAGTTAGACTGGTATCAGAGAGATCCCTGCTTGACAGAGTCTGGTAGAGCAGTCAAAAGTCCCTCCAGACCCGGCAAAGGTGGGGAAAGATGCTTACACAGGACTCAGTAACAACTAGCAAGCTCACTTACTTCCTGAAGGAAATCTACTACAAAAGATATTGCTCTGGCAACAGTATGATAACAAGATGTCTTTATCTCTTTTCCTCTAACTGCACAGAGATTAAGATAAGCCAAAGAAAACAAAAACAGAAATGAAAGAAAAGTTTTGTTTAAAATAGCACACTTCATTGGCATTGTCTCCTGCAGCACAGACTAAGCCCCAAGAACAGCACCACCCTGCACAGGACACTTCTTGTGAAGTTCTTCTTAAAAAGAAGCATCTGCACAAGAGGCCTCCCCGAGGCCACCGCCACAATAGCCAAGAAGCAAAACAAAGACCATCTCAGTCTAAGCAACCTGATCAAAAGCCCACAAGCAATGTTTACAGAAGTAGCCATGTGCTCCTTTGTAGGGTAAATTGAAATCTGACTTCACTCTCTTTCATCTACCTGGACAGACTGACAGATTAAGGAACTATTTAAAGATAAAACAAATGAAAATACCTACAGCCCTGACCAGTTTGCCCACACCTGGCATTCCAGGATGTTACTGAGTCAGGCAGAACACACTTTGCATAACAAGAAGTCATATTTCTTCTGAAGATGTGTAAAAGCAAGCCAGTTTATTTATTCAGTGCAAGCTTTACTGGACAGCACACAAGAAGGATATTACTCCTTTGAGGCATCCACAATCCAGCACACCTTTGCTCAAGTTAGTGATGCACTAGTGCGTACCACTAAAGATACTGTTTTTCATCTTCCCTCTTCTAGCATGGACCACAGCACATGTAGTTTAAAGAAGGCCTTGAGCCTTTTAGTTCTCCAAAAAGTGACAAAACACTCTCAGTTTATAATAAACAGACAGATGGGAAGGAACAGATATGTCAAATTTGAACATAAACTTGTCTTAAGTTGAACAGCTATAGATCAAGCAAAACAACAGCACTGCAGAGGGAGAAAGAGGGGAGAGGGGCCATGGCAACATGCTTAGGTGACTCATGCTCAGAGGTACTGATGATACCTTCAGTAATGTGCTGGCTCTCCAGAAGGCTGGTGTAAGTATGAATATCTTTCTCTGCCATCAAGAAGGAAGGCAGGCAAGCAAAAGGATAAGCAGTCAGAAGAGTAGTGAACAAGGAATTACAGAAGCACTAAGTAACTCAGCAACACATCCAGTTGATTTGAATACCAAAATAAGCTTAAAGTTAACATGCTGCACTGACTGAATACTACACAGATAGGTTGTCTGAACAGAAGATTCCAGCAGTGACAGTGGTGTTGCTAAAGGACAATTATTAAAATTCCTAACCTTGTTTGTTCTCATTTCAGTGAAATCATATTAAAGTTCATCCTGAAATACTCTATAATCTGGTGAGAGATGAGGCAGTAAGTAGCTGCCCTCTGATTCACATGTTACCACTTGGTCACCCCTTCATCTTAAGTGTAATTAAGAAAGTGTAAATAATTATTTTCTCCCCAGTTTCTCTTTCACTGTCCTCACAACTGTTTGTACCAGTAGAAGAGAAAATCCCATCTGCATTCTGAAATGAAAGGTACCAAAGAGTAGCAGTTCTCTCCTATGAGCTTTTAAATCAACAGATGTTTATTTTTAGCCAAGAAAAAGATTAGAACAATCAATCATCACCTTTACTCAGGTTTATTGAGAAAATGTCCAATATTATGGCTCTAAGATAATTTCTCAGTTCTTAGGTTTTCCCCAGAATCCCAGCAGCCACAGGGACGGGGTTCCACACACTGCACTCTATTCTGAGAGCAGTTGTAACTACATAGTTAGGTACATCTAAGCTACCAATAACCTAGAAAGGCACTGTCTAGCTTGAACAATAATTACAACTCCACATATTTTCTTCTTAATAGTTAATTTGTATTCAGTGAAAAAATTTACCTCCAGGAGTAAATCCCTCTGTAAGTATCTGAACGGTTGAAATCTGTATAATTTCAATTTCATAGTGGCTGTCTCCATCCAAAACCAGATATCTACATAACAGAAGAAAACCTTGTTTAAAAAAAATAAACGAATAATTCCACAACAGCAAGTCCAAATTAGAGGAAAATAACCCACAACATAATCTTTCAGTGACTAGCTATCTGTATGTTCTTTGGAGTGGGGAGGAGAGAAATCAAGCAGGAAAAAATGACTTCTCATTGAACTTCTTCACTTAAACAACAACAAAACAAAAAAACCACCACCACAACAAAACAAAAACACCAAGAAAACCTATAGTTCAGTCTGCCAAGAGACCCTTTCAAAACATTAAAGGATTCTTCCAAGTTTCTAGGGGAAGAAGAGAACACAGTGTTTAAAGTGTTCTAGCCAACCAAATTACAGGGATTACCAAAGTAATGCTTTGGCTTTAATCTTACAAGAATATGGTGTAGAATTGATCCGAAATAAACATTTTTCAGCAGCTACAGATTTTTCCCTGCTTCCCCTTCCTATGATCCCCCTATTAGTTGGCAAAAACCACTGTATGCCAGCGGCACTGAGAGGCATTATCAAGTGAGCGGAGCTCCACAATTCCAAGGCACTCTAATCCACACTGCTAGTAAATTCAAACAAGCTTACTGCAATAAAGTTCTAGCTATCCTTTCAGTCCAATTACTCTCTCCAATATCCTCACAGCATATTACTCTTAATATTTTGTTAAGGTGATTAGATAATAATATAGCAGCAATAATATCATTTATAGATGCAATTTCTATTAATCTTTCTCACCTCTGATTGTTGGAAAGTCGACAAACCATGAGCTCAGATTTATCAGAGGTTCCCAGAGTTACAAAGAATGTAGCACCTGGAAAGAAACAGTTTAGTATTCTAGTGCAGAGTTTAGGAAGGAACACTCAACTATCAGAAGGGATAATTATTTTTCACTTACTGCATTTAATACAGTCAGTTGGGTGAATTAAGAGTCTAATTGAAATGTTAAACCAATTAACATCAGCAGAACACTCAAGTATAAAAAGCTGATCTTTAATTATTGTGTTCTGCATCACAGCACCTTTCACAATTGCTATGTGATTTCTCCCACGTTGTAGAAATACAGACAATATCTAAGATCAATCTTTTAAAGATGAGAATGGATTTGGAGATGGTGAGCTTTGTTTCAGTACGTCCCAAAAAGAAAGAAAAAATAGTCTGTCAGCAGAATCTAACAGCAGGATGTGACCTTAAGCTGTATGCTTAATATGTAGTAAAAACATCTTTTTCATTACTGAAGGCTAGCTCAGTCATACATTGAGGTCAGTGAACTCCAGCCTTCATGTTACGTTGTTCGTTCCTGCTCAAAACAGCTCTTTTGACACAGGGAATGTCAGCTTAGTGGTTAGGTGTGTAGTGTAGTTACTTTATGAATCACTTCTCTAATGTAGCTATTTCCTCCATGCCTCATGTTCTCTCATTACCTAATCCCAATACCATTCATCTGGGAAATAACATAGAGCCCTGCCAAATGGTCTGCAATCTATCTCTGTAACCTGAACCACGGAGCATCAGAAAGCTTCATCTTGCTGTCCTCTTCAGCACAGACCCCCAGGCTGCTGCTGAAGCGAGACAGGGAGACAACAGCAGCAAAACCACAAAGGACATCACAACCACCATCCCTGTGACTGAGATCTGTGGCTCTACAGTAAGTCAGGAACAACTTCTGACATTAACTGCACCACATAAATGCAAGCAAGACAAGCTTTTTTAAAAGTATTCAGTTAAAAATATATTATTTTAAAAACCTCATCTGCACCCTCACCTGCAAAGCTGAGTGGAGAATGATTTGTGTGTTACAGGGATGAATGCGCTCCTTTCTGAACTTAGACTCTTCTCTAGGAAGATTCACACTAAGCAGATGTGTAGCTTAGCTTACAAATTATACACACTGGCATCATGCCAAGAACCCATCAAAAAGCACTGAACAATCATAGAATATTTTAAAAACTGAAGACTCAGCTTGCTTAATCTAGGTGGAACACGAATTACTGTACTGCATGTAGTTTTAATGCTACGCAAAATTGAGCACTCGTGATGCTGTGCCATCAGCCATAGCTGTAGGCCATGGACAAGATCAAAGCTCACAGATGAAGCTTGAAACAAGAACTGTATCCTAGAAAATCCTGTATGTTAGAAAATATTGTTCTCTATTGTAAAGCGTTTTTCATCCTTATTTAATGCAACAGGAATACGTCTAAAAGATGCACTAAGAAAAATGCCAAATACAAATCTCAGAGGAGTTAATTCCTTTGTCTTTAATTAAATCAATCTTTGTAAACATTGATTAAAAAGTGTAAATTTCTCTCCACATAAACTGGTAACACAGAATTATTGTTAACTGGCAAACAAGAAGCATGACAACAAAACAGTATTTAAAGGAGACAAAACTGCAGCTTGTTTGACAAGAGGCATTACTCGTCCCACTTAACGAGGTTTTTTTAACACAGCATTTGAATAAATAGAAGTTTATCAAATCAGCATATGTATGGATCCAGTCCTTACCATTCATGAGTACTTTAAGCTGTTTGTCATAAAACTCTGTTTCTTTCTGCGAGATGAGGGCACATTCAGCACACTGGCGCACAGGGTCCACAAAGCACATGCGAGGCAGAGGCACTTTTTTACTGCAGCACTTGTCACAGAAACACTTTCCACATCTCCGGCAGTGATGCTGAGCATGGAAGAACATTCTGTTTATTTATTTACAAAGGAAATGATCTGGGAATACTTTTATAAAGTTATTACATTCCATATTCCCCATCCCAAGAAACAGAACAGTTTCTCAGGTGTGACACACAGAAGTTGAGGGATAGCTAAAGGAAATTTAACTGCTAGAGAAGTAGAAAGGAATCTCTGAATGCAAAGGACTGAGTATAATATGAAGAGCAGCACTCTGTAAACATGCTTCTAAAGCAGGGCAGACAAGACACTGACAGGGCTTCTCCAGTGTCCAGTAAATCCTTCACCTGACAGTCAACAAAAACCACAAGAGAAGAGTGGGTTCTAGGTTCCTTCCCACTTCCAAGCAAAGATGGTGGGAACCTTCAACTGGAGATCCTATTCTTCTCCCTTAAAACTTATTCTCAAGATTTTCCCATGGGGGAAAAAAAAAAAAAATCTTCATCTTTAAAACCTAAAGGTATTTCTCTATCAGAAGTATCAGGCAACACAGTATAAATCCTATGACGCTGTAAAATCAGAACTCGTACTGCTATGTGTTTCACAGCTACTAAATTTGCAACAAGTGGCTTGTGCCCCACATCACTATTGGGGTGTGACAGTCCCCGCAGGTCTTGCTGATGAAAGTTCTCGTGTCAGAACAAGCATTCCCAGGCAAGCAGGAACTTGTGTGTGGCTCAGAGCAAGTTTGATACAAGGAACTGATACACTGCAGTTCTGGTAAGCATTAGACCTTCCTTCTGAGTATTATGCAAAAGTCCCTAGTCCCAGGGCTACCTCCACTTACTTCCCAAAGCTAACACAAGTAAACAACAGCAGCTTAATGAATTAGTGCTTCTCAACCAAAACACTCAAAACCAATCAACCACCATGTCCTTCACCCATCCAACTAAAAGATAAGAACTAGGAGAAAGTTCCCAGTGATGCGCCACATGGGAATAGTTCAGAGCTGCACAAGTGGAGATTGAGACTGGATATTAGGAAGCATTTCTTTACTGAGAGGGTGGTCAAACACTGCAACAGGCTTCCTAGAGGTGACTGGTGTCACAAGCCTCTCAGAGCTTAAGAGGTATTTGGAAAATGCCCCTAATAACATACTTTAACTTTTGGTCAGCCCTGAAGCAGTCAGACGGTTGGGCCAGATGATTGTTGCAGGTCCCTGCCAACTGAAATAGTCCATACTAGTCTAGAATCACCAACTGACATCCTAATGCTCTTCAGGCCACCTGAAAATACACAATCTGGTATAACATATTAGTATGTCAGGTTTACAATTTTTCCTTCCCTCTCCTCCAAATGGTAAGTTAAAAAACATTGACTACATCAGCGTGCTACAAGTCACACTTCCACATCTTCCTTCACTCTCACAAGCACATGCTAAGAGAGTGTCAATGTAGTGATACAAAGGAATTATATTCCCTGCTAAAAATCATTCTTGGCCTTTTCTGGGAGGCTGCCTTCCTTGTCCACACAGAAATCCCAGTATCAGGAGAATGTTTTATGATAGCAGTATTCTGCACAGCAGCACACATTCCACACTGACCTGCTTACTTTTATGGAATGAGCAAAACTTAACTCTTAACATTAGTGTTTTCTCCTCATATAGTGAGCCTAATTATGACCCACAGCAATCAAGGCAGTTTCCACTTTCTACTTTAATCAGAAACTCCCTTTTCCAAACCTAAGATAAACACAGATTTAATTGTACAACAGCAGGAGAATCTGAGTTGTGGTTCTCTGCATTTTAGCAATACAATTCTTTCATGTACAGTTATAATCCATTACTCCTGAAAAATTTTTGCTTTTCCACAACTAATCTTAGCACCCAAAACACAGTAAAATCAGTTGATTTGGTTCCCATGTCAGTATTGATATTAGCAGCCCACTCCAGCGTGAACTCCTCTAACTCTTCCTTTGAATGTCAATACCTGTGGGTATCCAGTAATTTGGAAAAACCCTAACCATGTATACACATTGAGCAACAAGAAGAATTCCAAAGAAACGGAATTATAAGAAAAAAGACCTCTACTCAGCAAAGGCAGAACAGACAGAAAAAACACTTTAAAGTTACACCAGACGCTGTATGCTATTCTACTGAAATCTTCTACATTTTAAATCAAAGGAACTCCACATTAGTACCTTGCAATAGTTAATGGGTTACATTTAGTTAATTTCTCTTACCTTTCTAGTTATGAAGTCAAATTTTGTATCACACTGCATACATCTTGGGCACTAGAAAACAGTACAAATTAAGATTAATCTACAAGATTTCTAAACCTTTAATCCTACTACCATATAAAAAACATGAGCTTTATATTATACCCTAAAAAGAAACAGCTCCACCAGATTTCCATCCTTTACCTTTTCACTATGGATGATTTTAATTTAATATTAATCTAGCAAAATAATATCATCTCCATTCACAAGACAAAAAAAATGACAGACTCATTTGCCTGAAGGAACACTGCATCTTGTCAGCAGTCAATACTGCATTTCAGAAGTACCTACTGTGCTTAATTATGTTAGGCTATCTAAGCAGTCATATATTCCAGAGTCAACCATTTATATAAATTGTCATCCTCACCGAATTATATGGTGATGCTCTGTTGACTCTCTAAAACATTGTTTACATATTTTAATACTCTCAACACTTAGACTTGAAACATTCTAGGAGGTATTTGGTTTTATTCTAAGCCACTAAGACTTAATTTCTATCCCAAGCCACCAAAACTTAATTTTTATTCCAGCTACAAAATACCTATTCCTGAAATATCATTTTCCTATAACAAGCTTACACCCACATTCTTCCCAAAAGAAAAGCCAGAAAAACATGGAAGATGTTTCTCTCACCCAAGTTTTAAGGGGTGACAGTTCTGATTTTCTAAACTACCAAAGTGATCAGTGATTGTTAGACAATTAAAATTTTCTGTATATAAATCAATGCTATAGATATAACAAATCTGTCACATCTAACAGGCCATTAGATTAACTGGATTTGTACGTATTTTCACCCATCACAGTAAAAAACACTCTCAAAGCCTTATAATATGATTATTGCTAAATTTTAAAAATATTTTTATTTATATTTATAAATATTTATGCAAAATTATGCCCGATATCCAAATCAGGAGAACATAGCTAGATCCTGTAATAAGTTTTATAACTTGAGAAACAAAACTCCTCAAACCAGACTATCTCAGACGACAGCAGAAAGTCATCTTAAAAACACGCCCCAAAATGAATAGGTGCTATTTGCTAAGCACAGTAATCATTGCTTGTCTTTAATTAATGTATTTCAATATTTAACCCTTTTCTGTAAATTCCTTCAGGTTACAACAGCTTTTGTCATCTATTTTGGGAACTTTGGCTTTAGCAGATCCTAAATCACTGCCAAATTCAAAAACTATAGCCAAGAAAATATTACAGCAGCTAAATTAAAAATTCTCTAGAAACATCACACATTCTTTTAACGTGGAACATTGGTAGTAATTTACAATAGTTTCTATTAAGAGTTCTGGTGTCTAAACAGAAGCTTAAGAAATTAGAGAGTAATTGGAGTCACCGTGATGGAAAATAAACAGCTATTTGCAATATTTGTTACAATAAACTATGTGTTTCCAAATGCCAAACAAAACAGAACCAGAGATGTTCCTGTATTGTTTCAAATAACCTACTGAATCAAGGCATCCAACCACCTCTTTTCACAATGGTTGTAGAAAAGCTTATTGTAACATTCACCGATGAATAACCTTCGGCATAAAGCAACTTCAGCATTCCACGGGTTTTATCTCTGTAACAAGTAGTACTCTATAGCTACCCCATTTTACTCTACACTGATCTCCATTCAGTGTTTTCATTTTTGATGCTTGTAGAATAATAATTTGTCTGGGAGCTAAACCTGGCAAGAATTTTGGTATACCTCGAATTTACCAGATGAACTCATTTTCTTAATGAAAACATGGGGGTGAGTGTGTCAAAAATTAGAAAGCACAAGACACAAACTAGGGGGAAAGCAAACACCGCTCTTCTAAATACCATTCCTGAGTAGGAACAAAGTTATCCATCCTCTTACTTAATAAAAACACTACAGAAAAATATTTCTGACTTCCAGACATATCACGGTAACACTGCCTGATCTATAAAGCAGTCCTAAATAAAACAAACCACAAGTCAAATGTCATAGGGTAGCAGGCATCACAGAATGGGATTTTCCTACCAAAAAAAATGTTATAACACAAGTAAGCTCGACACACTGTTTCTTCAAGGCACTTCTGCTTTAAGTAACCAGAATCATGGGAATCCATTTGCATAATAACATCAACTTCTACCTTGCCTGGGAAGAGATTTCTATTGAAGAAGCATCTTGAAAGATGAATTCTTCCTATTAATCCCTATGCTGACATAATTAGAAATTGCATGAGTACTAAATTAAAAACCTCTCCAAGCAATGAAGCTTATCACATTTACAAAGAAGGATCTCTTCAAGATACAGGCTTTTAAAAACTAGTGCACAACTGATTTTTTTTTTGGTGGTGGTCTAGTGGAAAAAAAAAAAGCTACGAAGTAAGAAATTCAATAAAAATACCTGTCTCGAGCATATTCATTTCACATATAATCAACATACCACTAATACTGGTATCAGTTTACTTCATCTACCAAGAAGAAAATGGAAAAACACTGAACAGTTGTTGGCTCTTGGTATTAATTTAAAAATACGGAGAGCTTGTTCATTAGAAATAGAGTAGAACTTCTCACAAGTTTACTGAAGTGTGGTAACAAATTTGCATAATACTCTGGATCCAGCCAGATGTGAGAATAGTGCAGAGGGACAGGAAGCTATAGTTACACTTTATGTACTTTATTTGTATGCAAGGTAACACCCCTTGGAGCTTCTTAACAGAATGAACTGCAGTGTCAAAGTTCACAAGCTTGTCCAACTACACCTTGTAACACACCTTAAAAAAAGAGCCAATGCCAGAGCAGAAAACACCACAGTGCAAACACACAGCAAATACGGCTCACGATGCTTTCCGGTATTACAACTGCACAGGGCCAACTCATTGCCTAAGCTACATGAGTCTGCCCGGCAGTCCAAGTGCAGCCGTGTCACACAACTAGTGCCAACTCGAGTGCCTGAGACAAGAGAAGACCCAGCTACCTAAAGCTCAGTTCCCTCCCGCAGGGATCCAGAAGCCCCAGGGAATCACTGTCACCACATCTGTATCCAGATAGCCTGCAATCGCCATCACCACATCTGTACACTCCTCTCTCACATGCCAGCTCTGGTGTACACAGTGTTCCTCAGCCACACAGATTTGGTACACAGCTGGACGTCACGAGGTTTGGCCACCTCTGCATTCAAACATTACTCAATTTCTAGTCCCAAGATTTCCTTTGCAGGAACATCTTCAGCTGAGCTCTGCTGGTGATTAACAAAAAAATCCTGGGTTAGACAGGGCACATGCAGTGACCAAAATTTTAAGCTCTGTATACAGTTTAATGATGCTCAACACAAATTTTCATAAAGTTATCCATCCTAATTCATTATTTATACTATAAAGAAGACTACCAAAAAGTACATTTTCTGTAGTCCTGCCTCAATCTTACACTTCAAAGTCCTCAAATGAACTGATATTTTAAGACTGTATAAACTTGTGACATAAAATTCAAAAACTGAAATGTATTTCTATGTTATGCAAGTTTCTCACAACTCCTAACCACCGTAAGTTTTAGGTGGCTTTACATTTTAAAAAATAAGCCAGAAGACTCTTCTTGTATAAGAAAAATAAAGCTACTGAGTTTCTAACTGTTACTGGCTGCACAGCAGAAGCCAGTGTTATTTGAAAAGCCAGACCAGTAGTTCCTAATAGGAGTCTCGTGTATCGAAGGAAGAAGATGCTTATTTTAATTACATCTGACACAGTAACACGAGCAAGTATTCTTGCTGAATTCATTAACTAGGTAAGACTGTCTTTTTATTTTCTTAATAAAAACATGTTTTATAAGCCTTTCTGTATACTGCATATATATATTGCAGGTAATCCTTAACCAAAGGGATGTCAAAACTTCAACGTAATTTGAGTAACCTGATAAAATAACTTTTTACAAAATTACAATAATACAAGACTAAAAATATAATTAACAAGTGCACTTTAAATGTTTGCCTTTGATACACTTCGTCTTAATAACAAATGTCCCCGAGTCTGATGCAAAGGCAACAATCAGTCACAAATCAACACCATCAGCCTTCTGACCAACGGACTACAGGGGAAAAGTTGGATTGTAAGAGAATGAATAGCTGCAGTACAACTGTAATATAAAATTCATACTAACAACACACATCAGACTGACGTACCTAAAATATACAGACAATTCTTAAGTACATCTACTATTTTAAATAAATCCTACCACAATCCTAATATACCCAAAGGTTATCTGAAAATGGCACAATGAAACTAGTCTGCTATAATCAACGACTACTGAAATATAAAGCTACGTTTTATAAGGTCAGGGAGAAAACTAATTTCAATTGAACTGTTACACAAATTATGCCCACTGATGATATCAGGTTTCCAAGTGGCCCAGATCAAGGCACAGCAAGTCACCGACTCAGCAAAAGCAGATGCAACGCAAAGGGAAACCACTTGCGCAACATCTGCTCAGACTTTGCTACAAGATCACTGATAACACGCACCCCATCTGCAACACACCCAGTGCACCACACCACCTATGGTGCCAGCTGGGTGGGAACCCTGAGAGCAGAGCATCGTTGCCTTCAATAACACCCCGCTCCAGTCACTCAAAGTTTTATCTTATCTACACTTCACAAAAGACAGAACACCAGCTGCTACTGATGACAGGGAGGATTTTTATTTTCTTTCTTTATTTATTTTTTTAATTTTATTATCCAAGTAGGGAAGCAAGTATTTTAGCAGAGCACTTATTGAAATGAAGCTGAAAAAAGTCACTTTCCAAATAAAGGGTCATTATTTTGGACAAAACCAGCAACTGACTTATTAGTCATGCACCTTATGCCAGTAAAGGCTACCCTGAGCTGCAGAAGCTACGCTGGCAGAGTAAGTCTCAAGTATTACTACTTCTACACTGAATTTTTTGCCTCAAGGGAGACCAGGTATAGGCAAAATTTTCTTCTTCATTGCTTAACCAAGGCGTATGGGAATGCTATGCCCAAAACGGATGAACCATGTCAGTATATGTCAAAGAATGGCTTTGATTAATGACTCCCTGCTTAAATCCATATTGGCTCATTTAAGAAGAATCTTAATTCTGGTCACATTTAAATGCATGCATACATCCACCACACAGAACGCTGGCAATAAGTAAACAAACAGTTGGTTCTAAGTTATAGTAGCATCTGGCTGGGGAGTCTGCTAACAAATAACGCAAGTGATACATCTTATTAAATGAAATTTAATATATCACCATGATCACATAATTTACTTGACGAGTATTTGAAAGGGAAGCTGACTGAAGCAGTGTAAGCTATTCTACACTCATTTACCACTACGAACATTCAGACTGGCAGCCAGACAGGCTAGTCTCACCTGGCCTTATTGCCTTCATGCTTTGCATCACTTTTTTTTTGTTATTATTTTAAGTCAACGTGGTCTTCAGAATCACCTTTCTGAGCATTTAAAGAGAATGCTTCACTCAACTGCATGGCTCCCTACACTTTTAACTCATTAAGGTCCTCGCTAATTTCTGTGACAGGGCCACACAGCCCCGAAGAACGAGTGACTCTTCCACCCTGTTCAGCCTACTAAATTAAGCGAAATAAAAAGCTGTCGTTTACAGCTAATAAACCGCACACGGGTGAACCTGATGCACTGCCCAGGCAGCCTGCGAGGCGAGCTCAGCCAAGCGTGCCTGCCGCTCCCCAGCACCGGCCGGGCCGAAGGCGGACGAACCCCCGAGGTCGCCGTAAGCCCCGCCAGATAACGCTGCGCGCCTCCCGGCCACCGGCCGGCACCCCCGAGCTGCAAAGGACCCCCAGCGGGCAACGACGATGGAGGAATGGAGGTGCCAGGAAACCTGGCCGCGCAAGAAAGGGGAAGACAGCGCGATCGCCACCCTCGGCTCCCAGCTCTTGGGGCCGGTCGCAGCCAGACCGGGCGTGTCCCGGCCACCTGCGGGGCAGCGGCCGCGGGTGCTGGGCCGCGAGGAGCCACTGGGGCGCGCGAGCTGGGGCAGAGGAGCCCCCCCGAGAAAGAGCGGCGGCCCCGCCCCTACCAATACCTCTTTGTCAGGCACCCAGGGTGGCTCGTCCAAGCCGAAGGGGCTGCGAGCGGAGCGGTGCTCGGGCACCATGCGTAGCCCGCTGGGCGAGCGCACCAGCTTCTTGGCGTCGCGGGCCTCGCAGCCCGACATCTTGCCCCTCAAACTCCGCCACCGCTACTCGCTCCCCAAAAACTGGCACCGCCACTACCCAATAACCGCATCGACGCTTCGGAACGGGCACAGAGCGAAGCCAATAGAAAGCAGCGAGCTTCCGATCCCCGCCCACCCACCTCAGACGCCCAATAGAACACTGGCCCCGGGTTTCCCAGCCAATCCCGTACCGCCTGGGGCTTAAGGCCGGCATGTTATTCCTTCCCCACCCCTCTAGGCGCTCGAGGCGCGTGCGCAATAGGAACGGCCGGCCTCGCAACCCGGAAGCGAAGGACATGCGCACCGCTGTCACGCCCCCGTATGCCGCGTTCGAGGAAGCCTGACAGCCAGTCAGCGAGCAGAGCCGCGTAGGGGGCGGGCTCATCGGGCTGCGGCCTTGAGGGGCGGCTCTGGGGAGGCTCTGAGGCTGGTAGGGCAGCTGTCGCTTCGAGAGCCTCAGGCCACAGCCGGCGCACGCTCCGCTCCGCCGCTCCCTGTCCAGTCCCGTAGGAGAGATCGTTACCGGAACGAAAAGTGTCCCGCCCGCTCCTCGAGCGGCGCCCGCTATTGGCCGTCCTGCCGTACTTGTCGCTTTGAGGACTCTCGATTGGCCTGCGACGCAGGCAAGCCGCTCGCCGATTGGCTATGGCCTTCGGCGGTGGCTTTGGCGGGGGGTTCGTAACAGGGCTGAGGGCGGTGCGGCGGCCCTGAGACCAGGCCCTCGTCTCCAGCGCTAGGGAGTCCCTCCGCCACCAGCCGCCCCATGGGCCGCGCTGAGGGCCTCGGTGAGGGCGTCGGCTGTGACGACGCGGCTCCTGGCAGGGCCAGGAGGCAGTGAGACGGCGGCTGCTGCTGCTGCGGTGTGGCGCTCTGGTCTGTCCCTCACCGCACTCCCCGCTGACGAACGAGCCGCGGAGGAGCGTTGCCGCTCGCCTTTCTCTGTGCCAGGGTGGGCTGTGGTAGAGCCGGGCGGCCTCTGTCGGGGCCTTCGCTGTGCGACAACGCCTGGTTTTCCAGTAATTGGCTGCCGGCGATTTCCCTCTGTTCCCAGTGCCTTGGACGGCGGCGACGGAAACGCTTCGTGCGAGTGGCGCGTACAAAATGGTTTGGAGTCCCTCCGGTCAAAGGTCGTTGTAATCATGATTAATTTCAGTAAGTTTCGACTTCTAACTCTTGTCGCAATGTTGCTTTAAATAGGTGTTGCTTAAAAATACCTCCTGCTTCTCTTACATTAGTTCTGTTAGCAGGATCCGTGGCAATCTCTCTTCCCCCTTGGTAAAAAAAGGGGTTTGTTCATTAAGTCATATATTCCTATATAAATCTTAGGCATCTGTTGCAATCCTTCATAAAGATGACCTCCATATTGATAACAAACCCCACGGTTCTCTTCGAGGCAGCTGCAGAGCTAAACTATTGTGGCTTAGATCAAACTATTAAAAAGAGTGTTTAATGTTATAAGAAATTAAGTGGTTTTAATACTAGTTCTGCTTTTAGCTAATCGAAATGTGTTTGATGATCCAATGTACAAATGGTCCTTGGATCATTCCAAATTTCACATGCATGAGATTTATTTTTTTTTTCTGTTGGAAAATGAAAAGCTCATATAAGAGTGGCAGGATAGAAATGAAATCCAGTGAGCTTCAGTCCAGAGTAAAAACACTATGCAGAATTCCAAGCAATTAAAATTACTAGTCATTCTTAATTGCAGTATTATTTGTTGAACCCTTTAATAGGATATTGGTAAACAGCCATCTGAGAAGACTTCTGCCAATGTGCTGAATTGTTGTTATTTTTCTAAGACAACTGATAAAGATATTGTTAAAAAAGAGTATTCCTGCAAACTTTTCACATTGAATGATGCTTTTTTTGGTTGTAGTTGCATGTGTATCTGATAAAAACCACTGTAATGACAGGTAATTCACCCCAGTGCTGTATCAGGAAATGGATTGGGACCAGTTTGACTTGAACCCTAAAGTAATTGCTGCCCTTAAGAAAGGTAACTTAATTTGCCAATGTCTCCCTAATAGATCTATCACCGTAGTATCTTCATTTACATAATTGTGCAATCGTGAGTGTAAGCTTATACACGTACACTAACATTTTAGAATGGTAGTTAAGTTTTTCATATGTAATTTTTCTGACTAATCAAAAGTGATGGCTTTTTCCTGTGCTCCAATGATTTATAAGAATTATTCTGATTTCAGCTGACATAAAATCAATAAAAGAGATTTTAAATCTTTCTGGAGCAGATCTGCAAAGATTGATGAAACTATCCAGTGCAGATACACAGTGCTTACTGAAAACAGTTTCTTCCACGCTGAGGAGAAATAGTATGCTTACAGGTAATACACTCCATGCGATAGAAGTTCTCTATGTAAAATCTTAAAATACTGTCATGGGGAGAAAATCAGGTTTTGGCTCCTCATTTACACAGTAATGCAGTTCTCAAGATGAAAAGGAAAGTGGTTTTGGTACGCTGTAGTGAGTTACTTAACTATTGTAAGTTACAATACCTCTGAAACCCTAAAGGTAGATGGTAGTGGAGGGGGGTCATTTTTCAGGATCAAGCCTGCCTGAAATGGGACAAAATGATTCTCCAGTCTGGAAAACTTGATTAGAGGAAAACAAGATTCCCTCTCCCTTTTGGACTAAGACTGGCTGCAAAACTTACACGGTATAACTGGATTTGATATAAACACCTCATTCCAAACCTCGTGGGACCTAATAGCTCCTTCTGTACAAACACTTCATGGCAGCTCTGTGCTGCGAATTTATTTGCTTGCTATTTGCTTATATCCTCAGGCCTTGGCCAGATGCCTGCTATGCTGTTTCATAGTCTGCTATAGCTTTCTGTTTCTGTAACTGCTGTGCTTTAAGCTTGCTGGCAATATTTTCCTGGAGTGTAGCTTTCCATACAGACTCCTTAGAGTCAGAGAAAGGGAAAGTTTGAGAAGAGGAAAGGGTTCAGTGTAACTTAGCAGTTTATTGAACAGGCTTCAGTAGGTCCTCACATTAAGTAGGAAGGTGAGGAAGACCAGGATGAACTAGAAAAATTTCCCAAGCAAGCATCCCTTGTAGATCGAAACCTGGTATACAGCCTCTATTTTGTATCACTGTGTGTTAGAAAGATACTAAATGAAAACCTTTTTTTTTTTCTTTTTCTTTTTTTTTTTTCCCCCTTGTGAATTGTTTTAAAAAAAATGAAAACTCTGCAGCACTTCAGCTCTACCAAGATAAAGATCATCTCACCTCCCAGCACCAGAAGCTAAGCCTAGGATGTTCAGTACTAGATGCCTTGTTAAAAGGTGGCATTCCTTTAGTGGGAATCACAGAACTTGCTGGGGAAAGTTCTGCTGGGAAGACTCAGATTAGTTTACAGCTGTGCCTTTGTGTGCAGTATCCTTACAGATACGGTGGACTAGAGTCTGGTAAGTACTGAAATGCTAATATTGATTGATTTGCAATTTGGAGGTATATACTGTCTTTAAGAACATCACCAGTGCGTTGATGCATGTATTCAGTGCATGCTTTACCCTTCTGCAATAGCTTTAGTTGTAAGCTTGTTAGTAATGGCATTTTTGTCAAGAGAAACCTTTGCTGTGTCCATGCCCTGCATCACAACATGGTTTACTACAAAATTACTATTGGCTTTTGTTTACCTGCCTGCCACTGTGGGTTAAACTAGGCACTTGCAAACAATATATGAAAAACACTGCTGACATAAGTACTTATTGACTCCTCAGGTAACAACCATAGCAAACCGCTTTGTCAGATAATTTTCTAGAAACATCTTGAGCATATGGTAAATATTACCCAGTGGCGGGTGTCAAATTTCAAATAATATTTAATTTGTTAACAACAATTGAAGTGATTTACAGAGTAAAGTTGATAGAAATCTAATTGAAGTAAGGTAACAGTGTTTTGTTCCTGCAATTTTCCTGCTTCTGCCAAAGGCAGTAGTCTTATTCTTTGATTAGAGTTTTGGGGGTTTTAACCATCTATTACAATAACTACCTTTTTTTTTTTTTTTAAGTATTATATACTGTTGTAGGGATGAAGCATCTCACTTCTGAGATTTCAGTGTCTTGCCAGTCTGCCTTAGGTGTGTTTCAGCTCTGATCTTGCTCTTCTTTCCATGCAGTATTTGGTTTAGTTTGGCAGTGGTTTGTTGCAGGGAAATTATTTCTTGTACTATATCCACCCATGTGGAAAAATCATGGAATGTCCAAATGAAGATCCTGTTTAAAGGGCAGTAATTAGCCTGTGGTTTACATAACTGCTTTAAGTTATGTCATTAATCAGAGCAGAAGAAAATATGTTTTGTTTGATTCCTTCCTGTGTTCTTAACTGCTGCACATAGTTTGAACGCAAATACATTTTTATTCATGGCTCAGCATTTCTCCCTATTTCTGTTGAAAGAAAGGAACAAACCAGAATGTACAGAAGAAGGTGCCCAACATCCTAATGGCACTCTTGTCCTTTGTACCAGACTACACTCTTCCTTGTAGGGCTACAAAATGGCAAGTGTTTTCATTATCTGTGTCTTGTCTCTTTTGTGCTTAGTGCTTGGTGCCATTACAATTGCTCTGTCGCATCTGTGTTCCCCATGTACCCACTCCAAAGTGTTTCATGGAAGATAAGATAGAATGGCCATCATACTAATCTTCCTGTGAGAGAACCAGAGTGTTTTGGAAGGGCTCTGAGGACAGAACTTTTGAGGACCTTCAAGGTATAGAAGGTAGAAATACTCTGCTGCAGGAATTGTAAATCCTAATTCTTGTAGTTTTTAACTATCGGTGTGGGGAGGAACAAACCCACACACCAGGACAGGTTAGAGATTGACCTGCTGGAAAGCAGCTCTGTGGTTAAGAACCTGGGAGTCCTGGCAGACAGTAAGTTTTATCCATGGGACAGCAATGTGCCCTTGTGGCCAGGAAGGCCAGTGGTCTCCTGGGATGCATTAAGAGTGTGGCCAGCATGTCAAGGGAGGTTTTCTGCCCCCTCTACTCTGCCCTTGTGAGGCCACCTCTGGAGCATTGTGCTCCCTGGTTCAAGACAGACAGGGAACTATTGCAGAGAGTCCAGGGGAGGCTACAAAGATGATAAGGGGACTGGAGCATCTCTTAAGAGGAACGGCTGAGAGACCTGGGTCTGTTTAGCAAGAAGACTGAGAGTGGATCTTAACAGTTCTTGTAAATATCTAAGGGGTGGGTGTCAAGAGGATGGGACCAGTCTCTTTACAGTGGTGCCCAATGATAGGACAAGGGGCAATGGGCACAGACTGGAACACAGGGAGTTCCACTTACATATAAGGAGAAACACCTTTCCTGTGAGGGTGACAGAGCCCTAGAAAAGGCTGCCCAGATTGGTTGTGGAGTCTCCTTCTCTAGGGCCTTTCAAAACCTGCCTGGACATGTTCCTGTGCAGCCTGTTTTAGCTGTGAGATTGGACTCAATGATTTCCTGGGGTCCCTTCCAAACCCTACCAGTCTGTAACTCTGTGATCTTGCTGTTTGTCAGACTGCATACAGTTGGAACAGCAGAGATTGTTTGTGTAGCACTTAGAAAATTAAACTTGATTTCTCTGCAGTCTTTAATTAAGGGTTGAGTCTCTTGTGAGAAATACAAGAACTAAAAGCTTATATTAAGTATGATGAGTTTTATTCTTTATGAAACTCAAGGAGAGCAACAGTGCTTCACAGAAGTCTAGCACTACCAGTAGAAGATTAGCAAAGTTTTAGCACTGAGATTAGTGATTTAGGGTTATGGTGGGCTGGTTTGCGTTGTTGGGTTTTTTAGTGCTGGAAACTTGTTTTCAGTAGTGATGTTGAAATGCATTTCCGTAGACAGTATAGATGTATTGTTTATTTACTTCCTCTGACTTAGTGCTAATCTTATTTACAGTCCTCATTGTGAGGAGGTTGGCAGCAAACAAGGAATATAGGACATCCTTTGCCTCAAGGTTATCTTTCTGCCATACTAAGAATGTCAGTTACGGTCCATTGCATGTTGGCTGAATTTATTTTACATGCCCATATTCATAAGTAACACATGAATGTAATGTGACAAATTCATATCCATATTAGAATTCTGAATTAGAAAAAAATATTTCCTACTGGTTCTTGGTAACAGGCTGGTTTGGTGCATGACGTGATATTCATGGGACCCAAAATTTACCCTATGAGGGTGGGGTTTTAGTTTGGGGGTTTTTTGTTGTTGGTGGTTGGTTTGGGGGGTAATTTTTGGTCAACAACCAGCATAGTGCTTCTATTAGCCTGAATAAGACTAAAGCACTAGGATTTGATGAAATAAGCTGATTTCTGTTTGGTTTTTTTGTGGATCCATCAGGAAAGATGCTTATAGTATCACTGAGTACAACTGACTTAAGAGTGCCTTTTAGCTTCTTTCTCAAAAGTGGCAACTACCCTGACTCTTGACTTGTTGTCAGATTTGACAGCTTCTAAACAAATTGTAAATAGTATGATGCCACAGGCTTTTCTCTTTTTGTTGTACTAGCCTCCCCTTTTTATTTAGGTTATGACAATACACTTTAAAGTAATATGAATATTAAGTGCTTTTGCCTCATAATTAGGCATTGGTCTTTAATATTGAGTTCAGGTTTTTTGTCACTCTCTTCAGTACCTCCTGTGGAAGGCATGGATGATGGTGAAGTATTTTTCCTTGTGTTAATGATTGAGGAAGGTCTTTACTTCTCACCTGTCAAAGACAATTTTTTTAATTAGTGGGCATGGGTAAATGTTTTTGCTTTACCTGTTAGCTTTCTGAGTACTTAAAATAAGACCGTGTATATATAATATATTATATACGTTATATAAAAAAACCTATGCAAATAATAATACTTTTTTTTTTTAATGTTTCACAAGTGAAGTAGAGTGAGTTATGTATGAATTTACAGTGGGATGAGGGAGAGTTAAACTGAAAATGCAAGTTTAGTCCTAAAGAAAATTAGGCTTAAGCTCATCTTTGTCTTTTGTAGAAGATTCTTGGAATTCAATACCCTGAGTTATATAGGTGTCTATTGGCAGAATATTCTTACTGATGAAGTAACCATTAATTTTTGCTTGATCCAGTTCTGAGATCTTTTGGTTTCTGCTACTGGATATAGTTCCATAATTTTTTTTCAGTGTGGTATATAGAGGATTTGGAATTTGTATCTGGAAATGAGACTTTCTGCTCCCTGGAGAGCCTGCATAGGGGTGGGCTATTGAGGTGAAAATGTTCAGGATGTCTCATGTTGCCAAGCACATCAGCTGCCGAGCTCTGTTAGCAGCTTCCATCACTTTAGTGGGTGGATTTAATCCTTAAATGTAACCCTGTAAGTATTAGCTGATAATTCTGGATAGCTCTGCAATAACAGTAACAATTTTTTATGAAGAAAATATTGCATATATTTCTGGTTTTGTCTTTGATGTGTATGGTTTTCTCTGCAAAAATGTATACTTCTCAGCCAGAAACCACAATAAATATATATAGATGTCAGTCACGGTAAGGTGATTGAAGTACAGTGCTTTTGATCTCATCTGCCATTTTCAGAGTTAAGAGTTAAGTGGGCTAAGAGTTAAGTTTGCATGAGTGGTCCTCCTAAACTGGTTTACAAAGTGTGGCAAAAATCAGCCCTCCATATGTAAATTTAGAAACAAGAAACTCAAAACCAGTGAGTAAAATTATACTGGCTGGGGGGTTAATTTTCATCACAGTATAGTACTGTGGTTTGTATTCCTGAGCAGACCAGGCAAAATGCAGAATCACTATTTCTGATACTTGGAATCCCCCAGGTTAGGTGGGCGGCTGTTCCACAGCGCTGCGAAACGAGCGTCACCTACTGGCGAGTACAAAAATCCAACTATGTCAGCACGCACCATAAAAAGGACCTGCCAATTACAGGAAAGTTGTCAGAGCGGGTTGTGGTGGTGGTGTTGTTACTCATCGATTCGATAAAAAGTAACACGAATTTCCTGGTACACATCTCGCTTTTGAGTGCAGAATGTATTATTTTATTTTTGTGCTGTTAAGAAAACTGCATGTGTGTGAGCCCTGTGCTAATATTAGGGGTGGTTTCCTTGACTATAGGAGCTGTCTACATTTGTACAGAAGATGTATTCCCAAGTAAACGTTTGCAGCAACTCATAGATCAACAACACAAGCTGCGTGCAGATGTTCCAGTGGAAATCATACAGAAGATCAAATTTGGAAACAGTATTTTTGTTGAGCATGCAGCAGACCTAGTAAGTAGTAGCATAAATTAAAAATGCATGATTATTAGACTATAATCCAGTAACCACAGAAGGTTTTTTGATATAGGAGACCTCTCAGTAGGCTGAAAGTGAACTGAGGTATGTAAGGAATACTTCTTAATCTCTGCAACTTGTTGTTGGAGAACTATTACAGTATTTTTATTGTGAAAGATCTTAAGCCATAATTATTAGTGTGTTTTTTAATATGTATCACATAGTGTGTTTTTGTAAGCTGTTGTATTTATTAAAATGTAGTTGACTTACTGCTGCTAGTTTTACTGCATCTCCTAGGGAGATCTTCATTGAGTTTGGAGACAGGGTATAAAATATATATGCTAAAGTTGGTGTGTATCCTGACTAATTTGTAATAGAACACAAGTGTTGTGAAACTGCAGTTTTAGTCTAGGGGAGGACAGGGTACCAAAAATGATGCCTGGAATAGGTAATGGCATAACGTAGCTACAGCAGCGCAGCTGTCTCCCCCTCTGCTGGTAAAACTTTGTGGTAGAACTGGAGGGGAAGAGATGCAGATTTCACTGCTGTAGTCTTGCTTGTAAACCTACATTTTTGTGTTTTTTCTTAAGTAGCTCTTTATTAATAGAATTTTAAGTATGCTTTTTATTCATAGAATGTCAGAAATTCTGTTTCCTCTAAGGCTCAAAATAGCTCTTGTGAAATCATTCCAGTTGGTGGGTTTGTTTTAATCTTAATTTGCAAGTCTAAGAGCTTGTACATTAATGTGCTTGCCACTTGTGTGCTGTGTAGTCCAGACAGCAGCTGAACTCTCTTTTCTGTATCCCTTTCATTGGAAATATTAAAGTTCTAATTGTAGTTTCTGGAAGCTACAGAGTATGTTACTGTAAAGGAGAGAATCACTGCATAGCAGAATGTACATCTCTTTAACCTTAAAATTAAAACATTACGCTCGCTGGTAAGTTCAGCAACTGCACAACAGATTATTACAATTCATATATTGCTGTTGCTACATATGGATTCAGTTTGTGTCTATCCATATACATAGCATGCATTCTGTCCAGAGATAGGCAGATTATAGCAACTGAAGTAGAAACCCAAACCTCAATTATATTCTGCATTTACTTTCATATCAACATTTTTTTTGACTTGCTTCATTCTGAAGAATCCAGTTGTTTGTGTATTCACTTGAAAAGAATGAGTCTTGTACAAACAGGACCACATACAAACACTGAAGTGTTTGAAGTGCAACATAATTTCCTGTAGTTACACCAGTAAGTGAAAGAAAAATTTTCCATTTTTCAGAATGAAAAGCAGTCATTAAGTCTTCAGAGTATCTTTTTTATCCCAAGTTTAAAACAAAACAAAACAAAACAAAAAAAATCCAAAAAACCCCAAACAAAACAACAACAAAAAGAAAAACAAAACAAAACACCAAGAAACAAACCTTTGATAGTATAATATTATCTATGTTTTAAAGTGCACCTCACTTAGTAGAATAGGTCTTACTGTAACTCAGACTTGAGAATTACCATTCAGTTTTGAAAAGAGGGTATTACATGTAATTTTGGTGCATGTAAGCTCTTAGCTGCGAGCCTCTACATAGATGTAAAGAGTGGCGTCAATCAGAAGAACTGTGACTCTCACATCATTGCTTTTTTTTTGCCAATATTGAAATTTCTGATGGCCAGAAGCTGAGATTATCACTGAGCTTGTTCTCATTTCCACTCTGCTGCTGTTAAAGACAAGGTAGTGGGCTACAAGGACTTTTCATCTGAGTAAATATGATTTGTGTGATAGAAGTTTCACCCTACAAAATATTTGTTCATTGTATTTTCTGTAATTGAAATGTTTAGGGACTTCAAAATACTCAGTTTGAGATAAATTGCAGCTACTCAGGTTGTAAGTCTCGATCCGTACGGGTTTGATGTAGCAATTATGTAATTTGTCATTAGTGGAACAGCAACACAGTCTCTCAACTTCTGTTTTGAGCATTTAATGTTAGTCTCGAGTTCTTAGTGTTTCAGTGAGATCCACTCCTGTGAAACAGGAATGGTTTAGGATTGGAGCATTGCATTCTTGAGATTTCAATGTCAGTAAATAATTGATTTGTCAGACTTGCAGATAGCTGTACATTGCAGTTTGGTCCCTTATTTTTTTCCTTAAGGTAAAACTAAAAGCATTTGTGGAAAATGGTTACTAGTGAGACTTCAAGATCTACGACCTCACTTTATGATGAGAAACTCCATCAGCTCATGTTTCAGTGATGGTATCTGTAGTCACTGCCTTGATTTTACAAATTGAGTTATTTGAACTGTTTTAATGCTGGCTGTTTGTGTTTTGTGGTAGGATACTTTTCACAAGTGCATTACTAAAAGGATTTCCCTACTGCTCACAAGAGGTATGGTGCGCTTGGTGGTCATAGACTCTATCGCTGCGTTGTTTCGATGTGAATTTGGAGTTTCCGATTCTGTTACGAAGGCTCAGTATTTGCAGACATTCGGAGCACAGCTTCACAGTTTAAGCACTAGATTCAGGACTCCCATAATGTGCATTAATCAGGTATGACTCCAAAATTGCTTCTCATTTTATAGGGACCATGTAATAAACGGCTGGGGCGGGGTGGGGAGAATCCACACACAGTAAACCACACAGAGTGGTTTTATTTTCAGTAACATTTCAGCAACATTCCCATTGAGATTCAGTAGGATTTAAATTTCAGCTTTGAGTTACTCCTAGTTTTTTAACCAACTTTTTCTTACATAATCTTCATATGGTCAGGTAGCTTTTAAGGAAATCCTGTAGCTGCTTTCTGAATTTTGGTAATAGTAGACAGTTTGTTCTCCTTGGGAAGCATGGTTTGGATTTTGCACTTCGTTAAGCAAAGGTTTTTGCGTTTTGGTGTTTCCACTGTGAAGCCAACCAATGGAGTCAAGCTCCTTGGCTAGCTTCTGGGTACTCCTGAGTATGGGCATATGGAGAAGGCTCTCAGCCTTTTTTATTGGGGGTTTTGAGGGCTCATCTAGCAGGCAAAAGAAGATCCGATTTAAGGGTAAGACAAATCTAGATGTGTCCAGTCTCTCTTTGTTATAGTTCTTCATGAGAGGGGAAAAGGGTGACTGAAGAGAGCTTCTTAGGTCTGCCTTCCCATGATGGGAGCTTTACACTGGTGCTGGCTCTTGATAAATGATGTTACTGCCCGATTCCGAATGACAACAGTCTGACCATTTGCTAGCAAGGGGTCTTTCAGGACTGTATTAATGAAGGTGACTCGTTACATCAAGTCTGTAGTTAGAGAAATAAACTGTGAATGTAATAACTTTGAGAAAGATTACAGCTGTAAAGTAACCCATGCTGTACATGATATTGAAAGTAGTACCTATAATTTAGTATGCTGGACTTTGTGAAGAGCTTACGTGGAAGAATTATGTCATTAAAAGACAAAAGAAGGAGTCGAGAGTTTTCTATATTTTCATCAATGGCAAACTGCTCCATTGAGCAGACCTTCAAAGGTAGTGAAATCAGAGAACAGGATACCTGGTAGAGATTTCAGCTTCGGTACTTTTCATCTACATATACAGCATCAGAACAGCTTTTTGTGTGTGTGTGCATTTTGTTGTTTTGTTTTGTTATTTTTTTATCAAATTAAGCATCTAATATTAGCTGGCTAAAGCTTAAATGAATGTAACTAAATAGTTATAGCACTGTAAACTAACATACTTCACAACTCCATTTTAGTTTGCCTTGAAAGAGTAAGAGCGTTCTAATACGTGATCCAATAACATGGATTTTTCTTGGCTTTGTTCCCTTCCCTGCCCTTCTGCTTGCTAAGAACACACACGTAACTGCAGGTCACCCTCAATGTTATTTTTCTGCTTTAGGTGACCGATGCAGTGAGTGAGTTGGAAGCTGCTCAGTGCAGTTGTAGGTAAGTCAAGTCATCCGCAATAGAAATAGCTCAGTGTCATACCCAGCAGCTCTTAACCACTATATTTTTTATAACTCTAATATAAACTCTCAGAGCATGTAAAGAGCCGTAGCACATTTACCCAGCAATGCCATATTTGCTGGAGATCAGCAATAACTGATGTGCTCGAAAGGAGAAGAAACTGTCATATAGACTTAGGTGGTAATCTCCAATCAGTGAGTTAGGGAGAAAAATTCCCCGGAGTTAATGGCACATTAACTCAAGAGCATTTCTACCTCTCTTCTTGTCTCTGATACAACCGACTGCATTTTTTTGTTTGCTTAAAAAAAAAAATAAAGCAACTAAACCTTATCAGTTGTTTTTGTTAGTTGTTAAAGAAAAAAATAAAGTATTTTTTGACACAAAGATACCAATAGAATTCAAACATACCTCGTTGTTTGAACCTTAACTATAATCTTGGTTTACTAGTTAAGCCATGCGCTACATAACTAACATGTCATAAAACCATGTTTATGTTCTCTTTTGCCACAGGATAATGTTCAATTATTTATAAATTTTATTCCACACACACCCTGACACGCACACCCCGTTATCTTGGAATTCTTTTACTGGAGAGGTTGTGCTTTTTCCAGGAAAAAAAAAAAAAAAAGCTTTAAAACTTCAGGCTGAAAGTAATCCATGAACAGTGTTATATCTAAACAGTATTTCTAAATACACCTTTGACTGGAATCCAGAGCTAACAGTTACACACTGCAAATACTTAAAGCTCAACTGTTTTTGTGGTGTTATTTTCCTGTCACAAGAGAGGACCTGTCAAGACAGGCAGGTACCACTGTGGCTGCAGTTGGAAGAATGACTGAATTAGTCTGTAAAGAAGCATTTCTCTTCTAGTTCTTACCTTGCTGTAGAGAGAACTTAGCATAGAGTTTGTATACCTTGTAATTGCTGTCTGCCAAGACCTTTGAAGTACAGCAAACACCAGTAAATAAAGAAACGTTAGATCACTTCTTCTAGTGCAATTTTGTTAGAACAGAAGTGAAGATACTTCCTATGAAATGTGTACATGCAGAACTGTGCAATGCTTTCTTTACAGTGCAGTGGACAACAGAGTCTCTCCAGCACTTGGAATCACCTGGGCAAATCAACTGCTAATGAGACTGATGGTCAGCCGAGTATCACAACCTCAACAGTCAGCTGGAGTGGCATCACACCACCCTGGAAGCATGAGGACTTTAAGAGTAATTTTTGCTCCTCATCTCCCTCCTTCCTATTGCTACTATACAGTAAAATTGGAAGGTGTAAAAGGAATAAAATAAATGCTTTGCATAGGAAAATGCCTCAGGAAGACTTGCTAGTGAAATGAAATTCTTCCTGGATGAGCGAGATGGATACTGAAATAGCTAACCAGTGCTATCACTACATTAAGCCTTGTGTACACCATGAAAGAGCTCTTTGTACAAGTGCGTGTTCATCAGCTTTTCCTCATCAGGTAGGTATTGTGAAAGAGTAAAGCTGTGGGCAGGTGCACAATGACAGGTGATGTGACAATCCCCATATCTGGGGAGACCTGATTTCTCATTTTGTTTTAATAATGTGCTAATCTAGAAACTGAATTTAGTACAAGTGTACTTGCTCCATTTCCAGACCCAAAGGGACTCAAATTCAACCAGTTCATATTGCTTGCTGGTGTTTCTGGGCCTCATGCTGCTGTTACATATAGCCATTCTTTTGTCTGTAGGACCTCAGAAATAACATAAAGCAGCTTTGGCACAAAGCTATCCTACTTTAAAACCACTTGTTATTAGGATTAAAAATATCAGAAAAATCCTTGATTTTAGTGTGCTACTCTAAGAATTAAAATTATACTGCTGTTGTACTCGATGGGCATCTTTATTTCCATAGAGCTTCTACAGATACTTTAGAAATGGTTCATTTCCATTTTTCTCCCTTTACCGTTCCTTCCTCTTGTAGCAAAAGCCTCTTTAGGCTCTTCCAGTTAAAAAATAGTGAACCACCCCACACCCCCCCAGTCCCTGGGGTGTTTGCACATTACTAAAGCTGTGTCTCTGCTTAGTTTCAGAGCAAGGGCTCTTGTGTAGTTCTTGATACTCTGCAGGGCTCTGTGCTCTGTTGGCTCTGCACGGTGTTGTTGATCAGCTTCTGGAGCTCTTCCTCTAGTATTGTTCATCGTTACTGCTGGGCCCTTAGCTGCACTGTGCTGCTGAAGGGCACCTTCAGTTGCTTTTATCCATCCATGGAGCTGTTTGTTACTTTGGCCTTTGTTGTTTTTAGAGGTTTACATTATTTTCCTTGCATCTTTGCACTATTTATCACATCTTCATTTGTTATCCTCAAGACTACTGCTATGACATCTGCTTTTTTCTAACCATTTCTGCAGTGTGAAAGAAAGGTAGATGAAGTTGCTTGGGCAGATTGTCTAAAGGCCTTAGACGTTATCTGGCCTGTGTTAGGCAGCTGCCTGCTCTCACCAGTGCACAATGCTCACGTGTTATCATATACTTGTTAAGCTTTCAGACACCACCCCCCTCACTTCCCCTGATTGCCCAAACACGAAGTCTACCCCAAGTCCTACATGGTTCTGTGCAGTCACATTGCTCAGGTCTGTCTTTTTGGCAAAGGGGAATCTTTTGCTCTTTGTAGACTAAATAAAATTTCTTCCATAAATACAAGCTCAGAGGTCTGGTACTTACTAAGAGGCAAATACAGATGCATTTGTTTTGTGCTCTTCAGGTACACTGGATCAAGGGAATAGCCACCTCTTCCACCTTTCCCCAGTACTACTCTTTAAAGCTCTAGGAGCCAGCTTTCCTTGGGGCAGCACGCTGCTGACCTGTGGAATGGAGTTTTGTTTAGCTGTACACAGGGTTAGCTGGAGCTCTCCGGTAGAAGACATCTCGGAGGACAACCGAGTATGATACAAGGTAAAGAGACCCAGGGAAGCAGAGTCTGTGCTATTGCCTCGGGGAAGTTCTGGAGAGGAACAGGCATAGTCAGAGCAGGAAGCTGAATGAAGGGATGTCTAAACAGGCAGAGAGGAGGAGGAGGAGGAGGAAGTGCCTTCTGCGAGCCTTTCAGCCAGTGAAGGGGACCTCATGTGAATAGTGTAACAATTCTTCTCTAACTCTTTTCTGAAGTATCTCAATTCTCTGTATTTGAAACTTACTGTGCTCTCTGGTGTTTTGTAGTAGAACCCAAAATGAAAATTAGAAGTCTTTGTACTTGATCTAAAGGAAAAAGTGAGAGTGCCATAGCTCAGATGCACGGCTGTTTTCCCAACTTTGTGCTCCATGCCTCCATCCTAACAATTTTAACAAAGATAAACTATTGCAGCACAGGTTAAGACTCAAAATTATTCTCTTTCATTCCACCCCCACGCTTAATAGGCAACAGTTCATCACTTGCTGCAGTGGAATGTTCCCAGTTTCTACCCCTTTCCTGAGTTACTTGCATCCCAGAAATCAAGAATCTTGTTCATCTGACCTTAGTACAGCATTGGGGGTGCAAACCCTCCTGAAGATTGAACAAAGCATCTGCCCACGCTGAAGCCTTGTGGCAGAAGTGTTGAAACATGCTTATGTTTTAATAAATGCAATTTAAGAACCTTCCCTTTACACAGATTTATTAATCTTTGGATTTCACAACTGATGCTTGTCTCTATAGAGGAAAAAAATGAAGTAATTTTTTACAAAGAAGATTTACATTCTAGAATGTATTAAGTATATCATCTTTATCCTGTAAGACTACACTTAAAATATTTTTCTACACTTTGAAATGTTAAATGACACTGGAGAGAGTTTAAACAGCTCTGATGTGTTTAAGAGGCCTTTTCAGCAGAAAGATCCTATCAGGTTCTGGAAACACTGCTTTGGAAATGTAGAACCAAATGAATTTGTGCTTGATGAAGAAACAACTTGCACAACTGACCTATTAACAAAACAAGTATAGTAAGATACACTAAATCTCATTGCAAGATTCTTGATGAAATCTCAATTAATCACTACTCTTTGTTACAAATAACATTTGTGGAAGTTTATTGTCAACAAAGTTTTGTGGGGTAAGACAAACAGGTGAACTAATGGGATGAATCCATAGCTGTGACAAGCAGTAACTATACATGGAGATCAAAATGCAGCATCTTAAAGCCTATCCTAGAAGGTTTATTATTTTTGTAGAATCCACCAGAAAATCCACCTTTTGGGGCAGGCGGGCGGAGGCGAAGTTCTCCTACAGAAGGATACACTGACGTTACAAAGGGTTTTCTGCTTGTGCTGTTGTTGGTTTTAGGGTTAAACCAGAGAACAGACACTACCCTTCCTGTACACATAGAACTCATCTGGTTTAATGACAGTGTACCCTCCCTCCACTCCCCCAGGTGATGCTTTGTCTATGTAATTTAAAACTAAAGACTCTGAAAGTTCCTGTGCTTGAACTGGGATTGGAGTATGAATACTGGGAGCTGGAGGAATGATCTGACCTTCAAAACTACTTCACTATGCTTGTTCCATGCTGTATACAACCTTTAGTCTTGCTCTCAGAACAACCCTTAGAGCAACTTTGACCTTTCTGATGTAGCTGGAGCCTTAAATGAACTTCCAACCTATGGTTCTCTAAATATTTCTTACTTAGAAGCACCTGTAACTAAAGAGCAGTTTTGCAACTCCACTGCAAGCACAAACACTCTCAACACCTTGGGTCTTTCCACCTCTATCAGATGGTGGCACTATATTTTGCTTCTTGAGTGCTGTTTCAGGCTTTTTTTAAACTACTGACCTTGACTATTTGAGGGAGAAAAATAATTAAATGTATATGTTTTAAGATTTCCCTCAATTCTAAACTATTAAAAAAAAAAAAAAGCACTTTTCCCATGTTTATACTAATACTTCTGTAAGCCTGAGACAGTTGCTACAATGAAACGGTAAAATCCACAGCATCACATCTTTTATCATTTATTCTCTCAGTACAGGCCAACATTACCAAAAAATGCAATTCTCTTAGCAGCTTTCAGACAAAATACATGACCTGCATAACAAAAACTGATGTAACTTGAACTCATTGAGTACTGTAAACACACTTTCAGTGAAGCACTGCACACCCCTTTACTACATATTTACAACAGACACATTTTCAAAATTACTGGATTCAAACAGTACAATTTAAGCACAAATACTTCTCAGTCTTAAAACCATTTTAATTTACTACCATTCAGGAGGGCTTGGGGAGGGTGTTTAAGGTACAAATTCTAAATAAAGGTGCCTGATTTTTTTTCCATCGTTCGATTGCTACATTCTATCACTGCAGTACTGCAAGCACAAACATCACAGCAATAGTTCAGTTACGAGCAAATCGTGAGTCACGTTTTACAGCAACACCTTAACACAAGACCAAATACTGCCAGCCTTCCTAAACGCCAGCACACATCCAGCTACGCAGAAGGGCAACAGGCACTGTTCCATCAGTAACAGTTTGATGTACAATTCATCCTACAGGCGCCCCTTGCCGATTGTATGTAGCTCAGAACCAGCACCGATCACAGCAGCACCCAGAGGAACTGGCCTAGCCCCGATCCTTGGGATGGTTTTAATGAAGTTCACCCTCACCATTCTGGGCTAAATTAAAAACACAACAGCACCTCCAAGGTTGCAGCTTTCCCAACAAGACAGAATTCTGCCCATTCTGTTTCATCAGAGCTGTTGCTTTAGTTTGGTACTGAAGACACACAAGAACTACACAATTGGGTATTTTCTGCAGACTGGTAGCTGCACTTGGAACAGAGGAAATGCAGAAAGAAAATCTTGCAGAAAAGTCAACTGAGAAGCCCACCTGAATTTTAACTGTATACAAACCATCACCCAACAGCAATTCATTTACAATTCAAACACAAGGAATGTTGACATTTGTTTCTGTACAAGTTATTCTCAAACTGCAAACAGTTCATTGGCTCATAAGGACTTTACCATTCTTGGGGAATTATGGATTAGAAAAGTCTTGAAATTTGTTTCTTCTCTGAAAAAAAAAATTAACCCATTAAATGTAAGAACTGTTTAATAAGCAGTAGCTCAACAACTTAAATCTTCCAACACACTTAAAAATACTATATAAAGATTTAAAACATTTAAAAGGACAGTACTTGTAATGCCACCAACAGTAAGATCCTGAACAAGAAACTTCCCTCGCAATCACCATCAACACATCATGGCTGTGCATTTTAAAAACTTAATGTACATTTTAATCTAGCATGGTTAAATATTTTATTGCTATTTACACAAGTCCTTTTTTTTTGAGAGGCTGCAAAAATAACCTTCCTTCAAAGTTCTATGATGAATGTAAAAACCACATTCTTCAAATTCTTTTAAGTCATTCCTTATTACCTAAGTCAGTTCTGCATCCAAAGAGTTTTGTGGGTTTTTTTGGAAGCCAGACTTCTGCAACAGTGTCCTACTGAAACTCTGAGCTCTGCAGAACGCTGAGCTGCTCCTATCGCAGCATTTGCAGGGGCGTTTGCAGTGAGCTTCAAATAGATGCAGCCAGGAGGGCAGGTGACACAGTGGCAGCACCCTTTTGGGAATCCAAGGGCAGTGGCAGGGCTCTCCTGCCATCCCCCCAGTTATACACGGGTGCCCACCCCGCCTGCCAAGCTGACGTGCAGCTCCCTGTGCAAAGCCACCTCGGTCAGGCTTTGTGCAGAGAACTGAAATCACCACTAAGTGCATATAACATGTTTTGCGTTAGGGGGAAAAAAAAAAAAGTGTATATATTACATTTGTGTTTGGGTTTTGTTCTATTTTTTTTAATATAAAAAACTCTTAATAAAAAGATTAATATTCAAGAGTCTAGATTATACGAATATATATTGTTAAGGTAACCGAGCAACCAGCAATTCTTGCTCGAGTTCATTAATGAATTGCACTACTCTGTGCTAGAACTTCTACGTATTAGCAGCATCATTATGTCACTGTTTCTAAACTGTCTTTATAGCAGGTATACCATACACAGCTTTCTTTAAATAGATGCTAATAAGGTACCTCCTGGTAAACATAGTTAAGTGCATTACATATACGACTGTTTTGCAACCTGTATTGTATCACAAAACCAGAAGCAAATCCAGTCAAAAACTTCTACAAAGTACTAATTCTAATGACTCTTCACAGCCTGTTCAAATACTAAAACTTACTTATGTCCATCTGCTTGACCTCCTTCAGTTGGCGCTACCCTTGAATGGACATTCCAGCTTTTCCCAAAGCTGATTTCATTCGGTATTTTCAAACTCACAACTCTGACCACAAACACGTTTGTACACACGCTGGTGGTTTTTTTTTTTACTTTCTCATCCAACTTCACATGAGTAAGAATTTTTACAAAAGATGAACAAAATTACAAGCTTTACAGAAAAGCAAAGGAAATACTGTCTATAAAATACTTAAAACATACATACTTAGTTCCAGCAGCAGTCCTGTATACAGACAGCATATATATTAACCGTAAGTAGATTTAACATGGATGTGTGGCCAAACGAGTTGCTTGCCACTTATGGCCATCTAGTGCTTCCACTGGGGCCCTTCAGATTTGAGTGGTCCTTTGCACAGCAGCCACTCGAGAGTGTAACAGCCTAGCATGCAGTTGCCTGCTTCTGCTGACACTGGCTGTTACGGAGAAAGGCAGGATTTGGGATCAGCATAAGGAATGCTGGAGCACTTTCAGCAAACAGAGAATGGGATTATGAAATCCAGTGGACAAGCAAGAAAGTCAACCTGAGGCTTGATGTTTTCCCAAGAGCAACAGCAGCTGCTCTGGGACAGTTGCAGTCCAAAACTTCAGTATTCTTCAACCATACAAGGTAAAGATCAAAACATTTTCCATGTCTCGTGATGAACATGAACCATCCTGTCTCCACTAACTATTGTGCCCTAAGACTCACATGAACAAGTATCGAAGTTGTTATGGTCACAGGTGTTGCAATTCATGCCAGCTCTGTGTACTGTAACCCCAGCCATCTCTTCTGTAACATCTCATAGCTCAGTCTAGTGGTTAAGTAAGCCGTGTCCAAGTGCTGTTTTGCCAGCCAAGGTTTCTAACATTACAATAATCTGTGGTGCAAAGGAAAGCTCCACCACCACAGTATGCTCAGTTGGGATTTATACAGTAATGCACATTAATTTATCCTTTTCTTGTTCCAGTACTGTATGTATTTACTATTACACATTTAATTTTGCCTGCATTTTCAACTATCTTTGCATTTTGGTATGCTTTAAATAGGTTTGTATTTTTACTCTTTTTTTGGCTGCTGTAATATTCAGATCTATTAAAGAAATCAACATAAGTAGCATGAATGGGAGCAGTGCAACGAGCAATATATATCAATATAGTTTTCCTTTAGAAGAAAATACCCACTAGTGCTGTGTTTAAAATCATCCCTATTTAGAAAAGTAAAAACAGCAGTCCATTGGAAAAAAACCCAACCAAATCTACAAACTAGATGTTCCTATCCATGAGGAACCAAAGCTTTGAAGGTCTCAGTGCTTCTTTATTCACAATGGAACATTAGCTAGCTTCTGTCCAAGAATCTCAATGCGCCAAGTCAGTATGACTGACACTCAGAGCTCTCGAGTCTGTCAGACAATTATTTCGCTCCTGTGTGAAGGGGAAAGAAAAAAAAACAAACAAATGAATTAAGCAGATGTCCAGATAGTTCAAGCAAATAAAATCACTAGCTTCTACAAACAGGAACAAGTAAGAGGAACTACGGGGAACTGGCCTTGCTCATGGTGGGTAGGGGGACTCTTTCCATATTCTAATAAACATCTTTTTCCCCAACTTTCAACTAGCAATACTGAAAAGATCTCTTGATATGTACATACACCCTTTACAGTCCTGACCCAAGTCTTACCAGAAATGCAAAAGCCCATCTATGGGAACTGTTGTGAGTGTCTACAGTGGGTGAACTACAGAAGTTCACAAGAATTGAGAACTAATTTTAATATCCCAGTGTACACGTGAACAATCCATTACTCTTCTGGAAGTCGCACCAGTTATATACTAGGGATCCAGTTTAGAGGGCATATGGGCCATGGTGTTTTGAAACCCTGGTGCTGTTGCTGTGAAGAATTACGCTTCACCCTGGATTTGTTAATTTTTCTTTTTTTTTTTTTTCAGTTGTAAGACACATTCTGCAAACATTTCACACCACAGAAAACTCTGCTATACACTCAATTAGAGATAATATCGTTAAAACACCTTTATGCCACTCATCAGTAAAATGAGAGCCAGACAGTTTGGGCTTTCTTGCTACTGTTGGACAGTGATGAAGATCCTCACATATGGTTTTGTTAGTACAGAAGCAACTTGATCTTCCTAAAATTAGTTGCAGTTACTGTGTTAGTAAAATGCACAACAGTGTTTAGAACACAGAACATTGCTAGCTTAATGGACAATATAAGAAACAGTGACTTATCAGGTAAAAACAGGAAATGGGAAGTAGCAGTCAGGCACATCGTAGCCAGTTAAGCAAAATAGGGAGGATTTTGTATTAGCAGAAGCATAACACAGAGCAGACAAACTTTAGAGACTGCTCCTGGACAACCTCTGAAACAACTGAATTCGCGTTTAAGGGAATATGAAAAGGTACAGCAATTAAGATGATGGGGGCCTTTGCAATAAAGGGGCTGAGGTAAAAAATACTTAGTAACTGGGCTTTAAAAATTCTTCTATTTGCAAGTAGTATTTACAAGAACGTAAGATTCCAGAAGTTTCACATCCTCTAATAGAAGGTCAAAAGCCAGAGACTGCTCAATATAGTAAAAGCCAACGCTCTTTATGGGTTGGACTTAAGCACTTGCTTAAAATTAAGCATAATTCACAGAAGTGTCATGGAACGATGCCTTAAGCATACACTTTAAACATCTTACTCAAGTAAGATCTTAACAATTATTAGGAGTTTGTTGGTTTATTATTCCTCATACTTTATCTCAAACCCTACTAATGATACCTATTTTTGTAAGAATACTGTAGGGCTTCTTACTTGAAAATGATCTTCAGTAGCCTTGCCACCCATGTTAAGAACATTCAGAGAACTGGCACGCTTCATGCTGCAACCAGGACAGTGAACATGCAAGGATAAACCAATCAGAATAGCTGAAAACTAACAGCTCTAAAAACACAAAAGTATAACAACGAGCAATGCACAGTTAAGGGAGTTTTAACAATGCCCCAAAACTGATCTGAGGGATACCCTTTAAGGTAACTACATAATGTAGAGTATGTTTATATTCAGTTCTAAACTACATACAAAAGCAAAAAATAAGAATTACAAGCTCCTCAGAGCTTAAACATTTCAGACAAGGGATTTCATTTCAACTTAAAATCTCAACTTTTAAAGCATGTCAAATTAATACACTGACTCTGCATTGACTCTTAATTCACTAATTCTCAGTTCCAATTTATGCAGTTTCTTACAAAAGCATCAAAACATTCAGACAGCTTAGGGAAAAAAAAAAAAAAGCGTGAAACACGAGTAAGTTTCTCACATAGACAGCATTTAACATGGAAAAGCTACAAGCGCTGGTTTAGTATTTCCTGCCTCACCTATGTAAGCCTCCAGAATGTGTTAAAAAAACCCCTAAAATTTAAATCTCTTATTTTAAACATTGCAAAGTGAAATGAAACAAGATGGTTGCTGCTATTAACTCCAGCTATACTTTTGGCTTTAAAATGCTCTGAGATGGAACAACCACCCTGCAGTACTGTATAGAAAACAACAGGCAAGGAAAAAATAATCACCTACATGGGCACTACTGACAGTCAAAGTATTACTGTTAATGCAGTGATATCTCCTGCTGTTGGAGATGAGGACTAATAATTTATCCACATTTCTCAAACATATACAAAACTTAACAAAAATATTTTAAAGTGTGTTTAAAGAATTCAAGATCAGCCTTAAGCTTCCTATCATCATGGAATGTCTGACATCCTTTATCCCCAGGTGTCTCAGAATTACTCAGAATGTTCTGTTTGATCTGATTTTTCACTCTTCATCTCTTTAACTACTTCAAAAATACTAAGTGAGGGCTTTGAATATATATTTGACAAACCACTTTCAAGACAGTGAGGCCCTAATCCTGCAGTGCTACCTACAGCTGTAGAGACAACTGGCTGAAGCAAAGCATCCGATGCCTTCCAATAGCATGGAAAGGTTTATCCACACAGGTCACATTAGATATTAGCCAGTTTTGCTGTCTACTGAAGCAAGATTACTAACAGTCAAAGTCAAGCACAAGTTCAAAATGCTTTCATAAAGCAAAGGCTTAGTTGAGTAACGGACCAAAACACTAACAGAACACAGGCAACAGCTGCCACGTAACAGAAGCTGACTGTTTTTTTTCCCTAGCGTTAAATCTGAACATTTCAAAAGCTAGAATGCACACAATTTATTTGACATGAGTGTTAGCAACAACAAAGCAAGGACTCATGCATGGTATACACCTCTCATTTATTCAAGGAAACATGTACAACAGAGGTTATATATGGAAGTCAAAGTAAGTTAATCTGGAAAACACAAACAAAACGTTACATTAAACTCTTCAAAAGAGCAGAGAAGTTCACGGAAAACGTTACAGGGAAATTGAAAATGCACCAGTAAAAATAAACACAAGTATTTCCAGGTTCTTGCCAATATGCAAACCAAGAAACAAATTTTGTAATCACACGAGGTACTCATTTGTTTATGGGTTTGCTTTTTGTTTTAGTACTTTGGTTGTTTGTTTTTAAATCAAGGTGATAAAGAACTCTAGTCTGGCAAACGCACTTTTAATTCCCTCCAGGTTATAAACATAATTGCACAAATAGCATGCAGTTGTTTTTCTGGTGCATAAGTAATATACTAACATCATACACTGGGTATTGTATGTTTCAAAGAACAGTTCTTAAGAGATTTTTTTTCCCTGTCAAAAAAGCTTTTGCATGATTTTTAAGGAAAATTTCCCTGGTGAGTTTTCCACTTAATTCTCTTTAACCTTCTGTATCACGCAAGAATGTGAAAGCTAAGCCTTTCTTTCATGCTGTGGTATTAATGTATTTCTCTGAGTATTTCTCATTCAAAATCTTACCAGCACTGTCAGTTACTATTTACAGAAGCACAGTATAAGCAACAGATACAAATCAATTTCAAAAAATTACCAAAGTAGTTCAGAGACACAGGCAGGGAATGTGAAGGTGTACTGGTAAGGAGGGAGGCACTAAGTCTTCTATCTAGAGTGGCTGACTTCATAGCAAAAATTATTAATATACTTGCTATGCCAGTATTGCAATATTCAGCTATTAAACAACACTAAAAACTAAAGGTCTGTGTAATAAAAACTCAGAAACAGAAAAAAAACCCCAAAACTATTCACTGGAGTTTCTTCAGAAAAGTGAAATCAAAATGGCTTCTTGGAATATCAATATGTACAGTTATGCTTCATGATCTACAAAGCTGGTGTTGAATGCCAGGAATCTTTACATTTGTTATTAACACCAGGCAATGTAAGTTAGGATTAAAAAATGCCTACCTCTTACAAGAACAGAGAATTTAGTATTTATTATCTTACACACTCAATGTGCGTATCTACATAAAAGCCTGTCAATGTCATAGACTTATTCTAAGTTTTAAGAATAAATTATTCTTTGATAACTACAGTGACATCTAAAAAAAGAATATTTTGACAAAAAAGGAAAGCAAGAAAGATAGTGCTTTGTCTTCAAATTCGTTTCACATGAACGTGCTTGAGGAAATCTTATCTGGCGATACAGACCCCACGATACAAGAATGTTATTGTGGGTACATTGCTTCTGTATTGGTCAAGTAATGCTACTGAAAAGTGCAGACTATAAAAAGGCAGAGAAGTTCTTACAGGATGCTGCAAAGCCAGATGCCCCCATTTCCATGTAAGCATAATTTTCTACAGCTATAATGACAGAGTTACTTTACCTGGAGAACAAGTTAGCTCTATTCACTACAGAGAACAAGCAGTAATATTCTTGGCTTTTAAGACACTGAAAACCTTTCCATGTCTCACAAAATGCAAAATTAGCCATGAACACATGAATCTATTCACACAAGAATACACCTGAACTATGACATATGAACTCTAGGCAGAGCTGAAGAGAATCAGAAAACCACCTTACAAAAACGCTAATACTGACTACAAAGAAGGAAATCCCCTTTTATTCTATTTTGGCTTGCATTTGTTTGCTTTCCCTAAAGCATTTTACATTTACCTATTTCCTTCTTCTAATTGTATACTTTTCAGTTTAGTCCCCATCTATCACCTAGGAGGCAACTTCTATCAATAAATATAAACGGGTTTTTGACCTTGAATTTGATTCGGTGCTTTAAACATCAAGTCTCTGGCAGCTGAAAGTGAAATTTTAAGTAACAATTCTGAAAATCGGATCAGGACGAATTTGAAACAGATATGCAAGGTTGTGAACTCTATGAGCACTGCAGCTGGTTTAGAGCCACATAAAACCAATAAAGAAGAACTTCACTGGAGCACTTGCAAAACGACACTGAGACTCTGCCTCCAGATCACTGTCTCAGGTACTACTGTCATCATGATCTACTACATTACTCATAGATCCAGTTACTCCAAATTCTCCACTTCAACTGTTTTAAAGTTCAAATTCATATTGTCAGTCTCTTGTCAACTAAATGAGTTCCAGTTTTCCACAGTAGGGGGGGAAAAAGCCCTGCAAAACTGATAGCAATTATGTTGGGGGTGAGGGGGAACACCACAAGTGCTATTATGAGAAACAGAACATTTTAACATCTCAACTTCTCTGCAGCAGTCTGTAAGTGATGAATATTCATATGCATTTATTAGAAATATTACATATATCCAAACCCGTAATCGTATGGTAAATAGGAAAGAGTAAGAAGTCAGACTCATTAAGATGTGGATTTTTACTACTGACTTCAGAGGCCAAATGTTAACAAGATGCACAACTAGGTACAGGTTTTTCAACATTATCCTCTGCTCTGTGAAATCCGGGGTTTCCAAAAACAGAAACTGAGAAGGTCTCAAATCAGTAGTTCTCCTTACATTCACAGCAACTTATATAACTTAACTTCAGATAGTTGGGAGTTTACTGTGTTCAAGCTTTCATTGTAAAAATCAGTAACATTTATTAATTCTTCACTGCTGTGTGAAAATGAGAATTTTCACAGAATCACAGAATGGTTTTGGCTGGAAGAGACCCTCTCAAGATCATCCAGTCCAACCTTTGACCCAACACTGCAAGCTCACTGCTAAATCACATTCTGAGCACCAGGTCCATACTCCATTTAAATGCCTCCAGGGATGGCAACTCCACCACTGCCCTGGGCAGACCATTCCAATGTTTGATAACCCTTTCAGTGAATTATTTACAATAATTATCAAGAATTTCTCAATAATTCTGAGTCTTTTCTATTCTTCAGGTGGCTAAAGCAGTAAAAAGGGGAAAACCACTGTTAAAATCGAGTTGAAATAAAAGCAAATACAATTCCTCAGATGTTGCAGAACTTTTCTTACAAGTTTAAGAAATTCTTTCCTATTTTATTTTTCTTTAGCATATAAATCTATGTGATATGCAGTTAGCTAAGCAGAGAAGAAAACACTGCCCTAGGTACTACACTAGGCTACAGAGGGGGCACAGAACAAGGGCACACCAGCATAGCTAAGAATAGATAATTACCCTGGATTCTTTGGTTCACTGTCTCGTGAACTTCCTCCCTTCAGCTTCCTAACCAGCTTCTCACTGCTGCGTCTAATGGAAGCACGAAGCTTGCTAAAGGAACCACTGCGTTTTAAAGATCCAGTGCCATCCTGAAAGAAATCGAACAAATGTGAAAGTGCAAGAGTTTGTTGCCCTCCCCCAAACCTGGCTCAAAAACATTTCCTTAATACATTTTTTTTTTTATTGCTATTAAATATATACTTGGTACATTTAGGTGAACACATAATACTGTACAGCTACAACTTTACCAAAACGAAAGGATTCCTTCCAAACTGTACCAAAGGTTCCCAAGATGTGGAGACATGCTCAAGCCACGATTTGTAATCATTAACAAAACCCCTATCACAGTAGTCAAACAATTCACCACCACCATGTTACCATTTCATACGAGCGCACTGTGGTTAACAGGGTGCAAGGCCCAAGCAAAAGCATTCCATCGGTACAAAAGAACCTGTTTTATTCTTTCTAAACATCTACATTACTTGCAAACGTGTTTAATTAACCCTAATATCTTTAAGGAAAAATATTTCTGATCAGAAGCATGTATGGTTAAATTCCTGTGCTTTGTTTTAGCTTCCAAAGAAAATGTAAAAGATGATGCAATGAATTTTTCATACACTGCATTCATGTTTTACACCACTGTGCTAATCCAGAGAAACTTCCAGTTAACCACAATTACATTTTTAAACATTTTACTCTTTAAAAAACCAAACCAACCCAACAGTTTAGTAAGATTAGAAGTGACCACTTCCTATTTCATAGAAAAACTACGTGATTATGAAAGAATTGTAAAAGAAGAAAGTAAAGCACTACTAAGCAGACAAAGACAGACACCTGAGTTGGAGTGAGTTTATTAGAAGTTAGAAAGACAAATACACAAATCACTGAACACCAAGATTAGTAGAGAAAAGCATAATTGCCAAAATCTCACACAAAGACTAAACAGCAATGCTACTTTAGAATAATCATAAGTGAAGACATCCAGAGTTCCATATTGATGTTAACCATGTAATCGGTCTCTAAATACATTTTAAAGCACTTGGAGAACATGCCTGACTTTTACTGGTTTTGTTTTTCTCCTGTAAAGATCACCATCATGCCATTTCAATAATACCTTGTGTGATACTTTTAACTACCTTTTTTTTTTTTTTCCCCATAGTGAACAGCTACTTATAAATTTCCTTGTTACTTGTTTGGTTTTTTTACTAATGTATTACACAGCAAATGGTTGTAATAACATTTTGTATGACTAGATACATATTTGGCAAAGCTACACGTGTACAGAAATAGAAAAACCAAAAAAAGACACCAGCACTGAAGGAATGGCCAGTTTACAGGGAAGTGTAGCTCTGACAAGAATCTTAAGGGGTTTGCTAAAACACAGCAGTCAGTACTGAAGAGAGAAGTTAAAGCTTGAAGATGGTGCACGCCCGTCATGCAGGAGACAGTATAAGAATCACAAAAGGCATCTAGGCCTGTCAGAAATGGAGAGAGAAAAACCAAATGAAACTGTTGGGAAAAAATCAACAGTTTTCAATACTGAACAGTTATGTTTACAGTATTTCTAGGTCACATTAAAAACCACTTTTTTCCACAGTATTTGAACTGCCCTTAAGGACAAAGTGCTGGCCCTTGCAATTATCAGAACGTACATCTTTACACAGTTTTGCCTGTATAAACAATAGGTGCCTTACAAATGCGTATGAAGGATGCCGTGCATTCTCTACATTAGCACTGGTATAAAACACCTTTTAGAAGGGATAGTTTTACTATTACATTTTGTAAACAAAGAAAGGAATTTTCTTTTTCAGCTGACATTAAGAAAAAAAAAAAAAAAAACAAACCAAAAAAAACCCACCACCACAGCTACAAACAACCAAACCAAACCAAAACAAAAACCAAACAAAAAAAACCCCACACCAAAAAACCAAACCAACCCAGAAGAAAGGAACAGAGCAAGGTGCACTCATTTCAGCTTTAACTTCTGTCAGGAATTTTCCTCAAAACAAAAGTGTGAGAAGAAAGAGGTCCTCCCCTAATCTCCAGACAAAATTCTCTTCGTTCCTTTAAAGAATCAGAATCCAACTGACCTCATGAGTACTTTTTAGAGCGTATCTGTGTGTGTACATATCAGACAAGTAGAAACTTCTGTACTTTCCCTAATGAAATGAGGCAGCTGAAAGAATCTACCTTTAAATATAAACTGTGTTTCAATTTACATGCTTTCCATTCTCAGTCTTAAGCACAGAAACCATTACTCATAGTCTTAAGATAATGGTTTGTAAAGCTTTTAGCTGTAGCAACTGAACAATAATTAAACTTGTTCTCACAAATGGCAAAAGGCCTTGCTTCCAAGTGATTAAAAGATCAAATTCTAACCCAGTATTTATGGTTCAAAATAACTTACATATATTGCTCACTCTTTAAAAAACAAACAAACAAACCAAAAACAAACAGACTTCAGCTTTGCAAGATTGAATAAACTGAAGTCTAAATTCCAATTGGAATTATTAGAGGAGTGAAAAGGCTAAATATTCATATGGTCTTAAACCAGTGATGCTATAGTAGTGATAACGATCCAATGAACAAAGGCAAGACAAAATTGGTAGACAGAGTATTACTCTGATTATGCTAACTAGCACATTAGGAATAAGCAGACAAGCTTTTGGGTACTTCAAGTCTGAAATGAAAACACTGAACTTGGGAAAACACTGAACTTCCAAGTTAAACACTGACTTCATGATTAACAAAACACCTTTAAAACGTAAGCTTAGGATAATAATAAAAAGTAAATATCCTATATCCAGTGTAAACAACAATTAAAAAAATCAATTTCTACAGGAATGATTAATTGCCAATTTTTATGTTACTCAGAATGAGAATCACTTTATTACTTTTGCTTATTCCTCCTCACCATTTCCTGTACTTTGTAGCTGTCTGCTACAATGCTCTTCTGACTGACACTTGTTGTTAAACAAGAGCAACTCTTACCAGCTAGTCTATGGTAGTGAAATTTATTGCCTTTTTTTCCACACCTGAAAGTGAACCGATGTGTCAAAAAGCTTGTCTTTTTGAAGAATATGGTTTAGAATAATAAAAGATAATTCCTCAATGTAAAACCATTATCTTAAACACTATCATACCATGAAGATATTTATCTGTCCTACAGCTGGCTGCAAGATCAACTTACAAAAGTGCCAATTATAGATACTCAGATAGAAATTCAAGGTAGAAATCCTCAGATTTTTAAGACAAAGTATTTCTTTGCATTCAAGTATCCTTGGTTAACTTGAAAGGATGGGCTTTAAATGAAACACATAAATATGCACAACACCTCACTTTGCATGTTTATTTTAATAGTTAATGACCAATTTAATTCCAATAGATATTTCATTCTTTTTGGAAGAGTGCAAGACATATAATGCTTAATAGTGATTGAATACCATATTGAAATCACTTAATTAAAATAAATCTTCCAACATTTTTGTCATTGTGATTTGTTGCTTTATACGTGCCACCTGTTCTCTGACAGCCAAGAACATGAGTCAGCTCAACAACTTCAGAAGCATTTGAAGTCAAAAGGCAGACTTCTCTCCAGGCTCTGCCTGCAGAAATAGTCTGCCTGATCAGAAAGATTCTACTATACTTTATGAAACACAATATTTTGTCTGGAGGGACCACATGAGATTTAAAAAAAAAAAAAAAAAAGAAAAAGACTACACAACATAAAGTAGAGGGAAGAACAGCACTGAGATAGAAATACTAGCAGGGTTGAGGGAGAGAGAGTTGCCCACTTTATGTAAAACATGTATTACATAATATCTTCTCTTAAGAGGGACAAAATAAAGATGAGAATAAAAAGTGATGCCACTTCAGCACACTAAAAATGAAAAGTGTGTTTGTCCTGAGAAGTCAAAATTTAATTTTCCAGATCAACAAATTTGATCACTGAGTTTGAGTCAAATATTGACCTAGAAATACTGTCTTGTCTCTTGCTTTCCCACAGAAGGCCCTTTCAATCCAAAACCTGCATGCTTGTTTAATTAATGTCAATAACAGAAAAAAGTTTAATCCATTTAGAACATATAGTCATGCAAAGTACAGTGAAAATTAAAGGAGGAGTACAGTACACAGTTCTAACACTGAATGGGCAAAATGAGAGCTAAAAAAAAATAAAAAAAGAGTTATCCAACCTTATTTGGCTTTATTAATGGTGCAGTATTATTCACAAGAGATGCTGATTGACTGTCTTGGCACTGAGAACACCAATGCCAAGAAAACAATAATAGAGACAAAAGCAAAGATGGAAAGAACATTCTCCTTTAAGATTAAAGCAGTATGTGTTTTATCAAGGTTTCTCTGGAATGCTAAACTTTGTCTCGTGTGGCTAAAAAAAAGGAAAGAAAAAAGATGGCTATTTTAAGAGAAAAGAAACTTCAGAACATTCAATATTGCAAAGTAGGCTACTTCCCCTCCCATACAGCATAAGCAGGCAACACCACTTTTATAATCTAACGGAGTATTCTCAGCAGAAATGCAGCTGCGAGTTAGCTCGTTAACAGTGCAATATACATCCCATTGCCAGCAATGGGATAAAGCATGGGAAAGCTGGTGACAGAAGCAAACAACTACTTAAGCCACATCAATAACTGAAAGCTTGCACTGTCTTTTAAATTAAAACAATGGTCAGAAAAATATATATGTAATCACATTATATCTAAGTTTTTACTTGACGACAATCAGTGTTACACAGTGTAGCCAATATATGGGAAACAAACAGGGACAAGCCTCGATTCCAGTTGAATTCTAACATGGAAAAGTGATTATTTACACTTCACTTAAGAAATATAAAGTTACCATCACATTGTTATGTGATGGCACTGCCTCTTAAAATGGATTGTACAGCAGCTTGAAAAGTTAAGTTCTTTCCTCTAACAAGTGGAGTAAGGAGGAGGCTGGAATTATTTCAGTGTTAGACTGATCACTTTAATTTACTCTTATACTGCTAACACTTAATAGATTTCCATAGCACATCTTCATTGTGATTCCAACAGACACGGTATTTTCAAAGAAACATTTAAAATACGGACAAATATGGCATCAAAAGGACAAAAGCACAAGTAAGTTAATTGACAGAATATTTCTACCAGTAAAAAGAAACCACCAACAAGCAATTGTACACTAGACCATAACCAGGACACTCAATCAGCATTAAACAACTTATGAGTTAAATACACCTGCTTGGGATTCTTGGAGAACTTTTACCATTCAGGAAAACAACAGAAAGGATGTTTTAAAATATATATTTTTTTTTACATTATGTTACAATAAACAAAGTGTTATTCTTCATTTCTTAATTGATTCTGTAAAATTATGAAATATTAAGTAGATCAACCAAGAAACTACCGAAACCACAATAGGCTGGTGAATGAACAACCATATTTGTTACGGTGTAATTTATGTAGGCTGTTTTCTTAAACTGTGTACTGTACTTACCCCATTCCATTCTACGCTCATACTCACTTCCTCGCCTCCATCGGGACCGCTCTCGTACTTTACCACATCAACATTGAGGCTTTCTCGGCTTCGCCTTTTTTCTATGCTTTCAGGGTCATTCAGCACTTCAGCAACTCTCTGTTTATGAACATTGTCAAGACCCTGAGAATTAGATAAAAATCGAAAAAGATTTTATTACAACCTGTATTAATCTACAGCTCACACACGATAACTGTCTCAGGAAAGAAGTCAAACCAACCCATAACTCCCTCACCCCAATTTTGCTTTCAAAGGAAAGTTAAGATGAGCTGCCCTTTATACATTGCAGGAATGAACACAGTATGAAGTGGACAGAAAGTCTGGTAGTTTGGGAATTCAGTGACTTGCCGTTGTTTTCTTTCTCCCTATCACTTGTCAAAGCCTCGTGATGTTCATGTCACTTACCTGAAGCCATCTGGCCACCAGTTTAATACTTAAGCAATTTATAGATCATGAACAGTCAATGCAATTCTCAGTTTTCCAGTGGTGTGGTATTCACCCACCTTTGGAAAGAACATAGCAGGTGTCCAAATATCTAATACCTAAGACACAAGTTGTGTTAGTTAAACATACTGGCAGATGACACTTGGCACAGTAGTGTAATTTATCTTTCAGGATGAAATCAAATAGAAAATAAGCTTAGAATAGAACAGACTATATACACACACATATGTATACGGTCAATAAAATATGCTTACTTTGTGTTGAAGAATGCCTATCAGTTACCAAATAATTCTTTAAATAACTTTAAAGTGCTAAAATACCTTCCATAAAATCCCTGCACTAAAAATTAAGGAAAAAATCTTAAACACAGAAACTAGAAAATTACAAGGATCAAATCATACTTATTTTCAGTTTTGTTTTCTTTATAATAAACATACTCCACATCACAAACAGTACTTGCTGACAAGAACTGATCCCAGATGAATGCCTTACACCTAAGAAAGTATTCTGCATGTTATCAGCAAATGCAGCCAGGGATCTGTGTGACAAATCCATAAAGTTTACCACAATACAGAAACTGAAAATCAGGCCAAAATTCTACTTAAAAGTCAAATGTATGAAAAGAATTAAAGTTGGTTAGTGGTGTAGAGAAATCAGGTTCTTGATTCCCATATAGTTGCTTTTCACTAACTGAAAACCAAAGCAGCCCTCCCTAATTCAATTCCATACACAAGGAAGCAGGAAACCAACATGCAATTGTCTTGTACTTTCACTTCCACGTGGCAGTATGGTGCAGAGCTCTCAGACAGTAGGGAAGCGTAGGCTCACTATGGCTTTTGAACCAATCCCTTTAGCAGCACAGAAAATTAAAAGGATGAAATTATTTAAAATCCCCACTAAGAAGGTGATGTATCACAGACAGACTCCAGGCTCTTGTTCCAAAGATACTGCTTCTCATTTACCTCACGTGTTAAAAAGTAATGAAGGGACAGGGATCTGCACCTTCCCAGTTTGTTCGATTCTGTCATGGAAGATGAAGGACTTCACTGGTCTTCAAAATTCTCACATACAGATCCCAAGAGATTAAGCAGAAAAAAAAATGTGTGCAGAACAGAGCTGTGAAGGACTTTATACTTTTCCACACCTGTGGAACAAAGTACCTCTCTGCTTTTAGCTCAAAAAGAGGAAATGCATTAACCCTGCCTGTCCTCCTTTACTTTAGTGAAAGGTAGTGTTCAAATGCTGCTAATAACACAGCATTGTTTCCTACATGTCCAATTCTAGCGCTGTGCATACTGTCAGATGTTATGGTATAATGGTATAGGTGGTTTATGATGCACCGATGAAAATCTGAGGTGTGCTTAATAAAGCAGCAGCAAGCTGTACGGAAAATGGGGACAAGGAACAATTTTTGCAGTGGTACTGGCAAGCCAGGGTTGATTAAACAGGCACTCTTTCAGAGTTTTCTCCCACAGTAAGATGCTCTCATCCTTAATTCCCAAATAATCCGTTCCAAGCTTCCCAGTGAAAATTTGAACTTGAAAAGTTGGTGCTCTGTTTTGGTTTTAATTTTATATATATAGAAAAGGAAACAAACTACAACCAAAGTTTTCTGACAGTCTTCTTGTTATTATGTTATGCAATTTATCCTGGTTCTATCTGTTCATGCTGAAAAATTATCACATGTAAAGGCAATGTAAAAATAAAAGCTGAAGTAAATGTTAAGATACAGTGTATGCTCATTTCTTATTTTCAAATCACATTAAAATGTGACATACCAAAAATGAACCTCCAGTAAAAGTATCTGAAAGTCATCCTCAGTAAAACAAAGTATCTGTATCCACTATTTCCTTTTGACCCTTGAGTTTTCCTTGCTGAAGAACTTTTCTCCCAGATTCATAGTTTCCTCTTCCCAGTTTAATTCCATTCATCTGGCAATCACTCAAGTTTTCCATTGTTTTTGTGGAAGAATGAACTTACTCCACCTTTTATCAAATGAAATTTGTTGAATTCACTAGAACAGCATGAGGTTCTTCCCAGGAACTTTTTTGCTCTCTCCTTTTTCCTGAAATCTGCTTCTACATATATGTGGAATAATGACTGGAGATAAATTAAAATGGTATTAAAGGTGCAGCACTGTTCACACATTAGGGAAAGGTACAACATCAAAGAAACTCAGGGTAGAGTGCAACTGGGATGCTAGGAATCGATTTCACCACAGTTCCCTAGGCAACACTGCCTGTAAGCAGCATGGGGAATGAAGCGGAGTGGAGATTCCGCAGCCCAGTGCTGTGGAATCACGGCAGCAATGGGATCTTGATGGTACCACAGGACTGATAAGCTGCCTGTTTGCAACCCTGGGCCAACAGTCAGTCATTTTCTGAAAAAGTGCTGTCCTTTGTGCAAACTTTGCTCATTACAATGCCATTATAATACCAAAACAGACCTCAGTCCCAAAGGCTAAGCACCTCCAAAGTGCAACCGCCCCTCACTAAGCTTGTGCTTTGAACTTTCTTCAGCTACACCTTTAAAAGTGAAGCGAGAGAAATTTACATCAATCATCATAAAGGTATTTATGACTAGAGTCACTCACACTCAACCCTGAAGGTGAAAAATAATATAAAAATTGTTTAAGTAAGGGGGGATGTCAGGGAAGACATCATTGTGGACAAGTGAGGGCATATACTATCACTGATAGTCTCTGACTCCTGCAATCAGTTGAGGGGCTGAGCCTCGCTCCCCGCACACAGGGACACCTTTGGGTAAGATCCGAACTTTCCAAGTATTTCCCCAGAAAACTTAAAAATTTTACTGAGCTGCTCTTTAATCTAACACTTTCTGTATATCTGCAGGTGCTCTGCAGGCAGCGAATTTATCAGCGGCAATCCAGAACCACCTGTACTTCTGCTGCTTTCAATAAACTGCACGATTCACGCTGCCAGTCGCAAGTCTCTCACTGGGCACCGCCAGCTCCTTACTGGCTGCACGAGACCATGAAGCGCGAGTAGCCGGGGAGTGCGGTGCGCTGTTAGCGACTCCGGAGCCGTGACAGTTCAGATACACTGAACACAACCCGACTAACAGTGACAAACTGGCCAGCACTCAGTCTAGGCCCCAGCCCCTCCGATATCTGAGGACAAGCTGGAATGCAAGGGGGTTTATTTTCTGCCAAATTTTCCCTTTTACGCAACAATGCATCGAACACTGCAGTATCATTCTTTAAAATACAAGTTCAAATCAGTATAACCAATAAAACCCAGTACATTATCAATAAAGACACAGTCCATCACCTCAGTCAGTTCACTTGAACCTAGGAGTTTAGAATTGTAGTGGACCTACAAGAAAAAAAAAAAAAAGCACACAAAAAAACACACCAAACCACACACACAAAAAACCCAAGTCTGAAAACAAACAAACGTTATTTGCTATTGCATAAAAAATAAATTAAAATTGAACATTCCAATCTTTTTTAAAATTCACTTATATTTTCTTATTTTCCTTTCAATTTTAACCCTGTCTGACAAGCCATTTTTACTTGTCCAGTCTTATGTACTTTTATAAAAGACAAAAATCAAAACATCCAAAAGGGAGAAGAGAAACAAAAACCTCAATAAAACCCCAACAACAACAAACAAACTCTTTCCCACATTCTAAGACTGTGAAGAGTTACTTCAACAGCAGATTTGAGAGCACAGACACAGCCCAGAATTTATTCACAATGAAAGAATAATAGTCTCCCCTTAAGCTGTAAAACCCACCCTATAGGTTTGCAAAAGTAACAGAAAGAGCAATAAATATATTTATAGTGGTCTTCTAAATGTTTGCACCAGTCAGTCAGTTAAATGCAGAAACAACATTTGTGAGTCTGATGGCTCCTTATTAAAAACAGAACAGCACTACTGGCAAAGGAGATTGTCAGCTGAAATTCTCCCTTTTTCCCTAGCTAGTCTCTCTCCCAGGACACGTAGACAACTGAGGACTGCTGGCTAACACGTGTTTTTTTCCTCTTCCACTTTACACATTTCACCCACAATCTGAATCACGCCCCCACTGCATGGTGCCACTGCTGTCACAACTGGCCAGTTTGCAAGTGTTAAGATGGCACTGGTTTATTACCACTTCAGTCCGAAATTAGAGCATGATGCCAGGCACTAGACACTGAATAGCTAGAAGCTTAAATATTCTGCATGTACTATAGATACTGAGGCTAAAATGCTGCATGACCACAATGCAGAAATACCATTAAGACAAATTTTCATACTTGCCTGTTTACGAGATCTCATTGCTGCCTCTTCTAATGTTTCAGCAGCTTCAAATTTGCCCTGTCGTCTGTAAAGCGCCCCAAGGTTCTTTAAGGTAGTTGTTACTGTTGGACTATATAAAGAAAAAAGATATATATATACACACACATGCTAATCTCAATTAACAAACTAATTAAAATTTAAATAAATACAGTATTTGTCATAATTTTAGTAGTTACTTCAGTCTCTTTTGAAAGATAGCATGCTGTACTTCATGTACACTGAAAGAGGTTAACAGGGTTTTCAAGTGCATTAACAGCTCGCACTATGATTAGTCAACAGCCCTGAAACTGGAAGTTAGTAACTAGCCTCCAGGCCTACTCAAAACTGGAGTGCTATATCCCTGTGTCTCCATGCATCTTGAGGTGAAAATTTAGTTCAGTCTGAGCGTGTCCAACTGACTAATTGTGAAGCTTCCAGAAAATACGCCTACTCATGCATGCAGTGACCATTGCTGTAGCATGTGTTAGTCACAAAACAAATTTAACAGTTCCTTTCATCAGCTTTTAGTTAATACCTATTTTCAGTCTCTCTGCATTCAATCTATGCTTGAATGATGGGGGGGGGAGGGGGATATAAATAACCACAAATTCTATTAACAAGTCTCACACTTCAACACATTTTTGTTTCAATGACATAATGAGAATTAACTCAGTCACAGTACTGCTGCATGAAGTTTTGCTCCAGTAACAGCAGAGAAAAGATTTCCTCATGCATTAGAATGAGCCAGTACATGAAAAACAAACCAACAAAACGTATTGCACCCAGAGAGATGGAGAAAAAAAAAGCAGCTGATTTCAACAGGACAAAAGTTCTGTTATTTTTGTACAAGATTTTGAACACTGAAGAAAAAATAAAACAAACCACCCTCACTGAATATTATCAGTACTAGAGGCAGGTTTTTTCTTGCATTGTATCACCTGCACATTAAAAAAACAAAAAAACAAAAAAAACCCCAAACCAAACCAAACCAAAACAAAAAACACAGTTAAGGAACAAAATTAAAGCAAACAAAAAAAAAAAATTCACTACATACAGTCCAAGCTAATGTCCTCTTTTCATCTCTTCTATTTTAAAGTATAAGTTTCCATTCACACAAAGTGATTTCTTCACGTTTCAGCAACCTAAATAATGCTGAACAGTGGCAGTTGAACTTTGTTTTCTTGTGCCAGCTAGAAACTTTGAGGCTCAGTTATTTGCATAGTCCCCTTTTTGCTTATGGTCCTCTCTAGAGGTCTTGCCAGGGCAGGGAGAGCGTGAATGCCAACCAGTGGTGTAAAAAGAAGGAAAGGTGACCTATGTTTCCATGTGAAGGACTGCCAAGAACACAACTGGTGATTCTTTATGTCACTTACTAGATCTAACCAGGCAAGATTAAAAGCAGCCTCGGGACTTGAAAACTAGTACTGTGTTCCTGAAACACAGTCTCAGGGCCTGAATTTTTAATGCTATAGTTTCTCTAGTCCTAAGCAAGCAGCTTGATTGATTTCATTTTAAAACATGCTTTAGTCTGACATTTCGGGATACTGAGTATTGCCATGTTGTTTATCCTGTAATGAAATTACCCACCTGTCAACTTTGCAAGCTTTGTACCAGCCACCATATTCTCCAAAAGATGTGCCATCTTTTTGCTTTCCCTGAAAAGAACAAAAAACAGTGAAAAATAAAAACCCCAAACCACAAAACAACTGATTTGTAACTTAAATAGGTAAAAGCTCCAGAAAATATTTATGACAATGGCCTTACTTTGCATTCTTCCCTCTCCTCAGCATGCATCCAAATAGGCTTATTTTCATCTGATGAAATAGAAGAAAATATTTTATGGAAGTACAAAACTACAAAATATTCATTGTTTGCTCAAATTAAGTTGTGAACCAGGGAATTATATTATTACCACCATTAATAAGCTTACTGCCCATACTACAAACAGCGGATAAATAAAACATGCAATTCTTTTATAGTTTTAGAATTCTTTCTTACCTGAACTTAAAAACATTCTGAACAGCTCTGAAGTCAGTATATGCTGACATCAATTTGTCATGTGCCTGGGTCTGCACTAGCAAACATCTGTTTATTTCTTTTATCATAAGAAATATCTACTGAGTGGTGGCATATGCTACTGCCATGGAATGCAATGAAAATTCTTCACTGGGACTTACTAGTTGATAAAATACATTTGACTTCAACGTACAGCATAATTAACACTGTAAGGGTATTTTCCCCATTTCAAATGTATTAATGAAGGACTCATTTGAACAATGTATTAATTTTACCATTACAAGTGCTGCACTGACTTTCTCCCGTGACTGTAAATTGACACACTTTTCTGCCTCTGTAAAGATACCAAATTGGTTTTACTTGGGTATGAGATGAAATTACGCCAGGAATACAACCCATAAGACATAAACCTTCCGAGTCTGTCTCACAGAAGAGAAACTCTCCTTTTGCGCTAAACATTTCTGCTGTGTCTAAACACTTTGTTATGATGAATGTGCTTCAATAAATCTATAACCTTACTTTTTAGCTCTACCTCAACCAGACAACAATGTTGATTGGGATACAATTATCTTTCTGTAGATTTTATTTCGTAACAACAAAAATGAAACATTCATTCAAATCAAGGGACTTGTTTCTTACCATCTACAGAGCCAAATTCCCGTTCATGAGCACGAGTAAGAATCTCTTTGTATAAAGTTTCCGCTTGCTTAAATTTGCCCTGTTTTAGATAGCAGGATGCCTAAAAACAAAATACACACCCCCAAAAGATATCAGCACACTGGTTTATTTTGCTTGATTAATAGTAAATACAACACAAGTTGAAAAAAGATGCACTTATTCATCAGAAAAGCTTACTTATTCTTAGATTTACTTTATAAAAGGCTTACCAGGTTATTCTTTGTTTTTGCAACGTTTGGATCATCTGGTCCCAGCTTAGTTTGGTAAATTTCCAGTGCCCTCTGATAGTAGTATTCGACCTCCTCATATTTACCCTGGTTCTGGCACAGTAAAGCCAAGTTATTTAATTGTTTGGCAACATCAGGGTGATCTTTCCCCAGGACCTGAAAATGAAATAGCTTGTATTAAACATTCTCTAATCATCATATCAGGGCTTAGAAATTCATCATTTAGAAATACACCATTAGTTTTTATTCCTCATCAATTCAGCATAAGTATGACAAAGGCAAAATTTGCATTTAAAAGATAAAAGAGTCACTCAATTGTATCGTGAACTGAAAATATTGTAGAACAACTCATAACAGGAATAATGCAGGTAGCATAACATTATACACAGTGTATTATACAAAGCCCGAAGATGCAGACATTCAGTCTCATGGACTACAATAAATATCTACATAGTGCTAGAATAATCAACTTAAATCTGAAAAATCATTAAAATGTTTAACTCCCATGCTTTTGTCAAATCGAAGATTACTTAACAATCAAAGGGGTAATAAAAGGGTAAAGATTAATTTAAAAAAAATACAGAATTTAGAATATAACCTGAGTGCTCCAACAGCTTCTTAGGAATACAGGAATTTACTACTCTACTGAATTTCAGTCACTGCTAACTACAAGGGCATTGCTAACTCCGTGTCTTATCCAGCAGATCTACCCAATGTGTTTAACTTTACCCTCTCCCTCAAAAAAATCCATTCAAAGGTGCTGTATTCTCTTACTTATACCTTTTCTCTAATTTCCAGAGCTCGCTTACACAATGGTTCAGCTTCTTTGTACTTTCCTCGTTTACCATAAAGTACTGCAAGATTGTTTAGAGTTGCTGCCACCTGTCAACAGTAGAGAAATATTAAATACACTGGAATTTGCTGATACAAATACCAGATAAACGAACACACCTGCAACGCACTGATGTTTTCCAATTTTCTATGTACAAAGGAGACCTCAAAATTTTCAAATGAAGAAATAATTATTGAATGCATACCTACACAAACAAGGAAAGGCAAAAAAACCTGAAACAATTAAATACTTTTGCATCATTTGTGGAAGTATCATTTAGTGCATACATTTTCTTCATATGTTCTTCTCTTACAAAGAGCTGCCCTGCTTCCCACAAGCTACAAGAAGGGAGATACCACATTAAGTACAAAAGCTTGATTTACGTTTCATTTAAATGTAGCAGTAAAACGCATCAAAAGTACCCCTTCAACCTGAGATTAATCAAGTGATTTGAGCAAGCAAATTAAAGTATTTCATCACAGATTATTTCCCATAGAAAACCCATGCAATCCAAAAATCAAATATGTGCAGGTCATTTGCAGTGAAGCAGCACTGAATACAATGCTCAAAAGGTGCTTTATTTAAGAGAAAACAATGTATGCTGCATTGTGGCCTCCTACCTGTATTGTTTAGAGACAAGCCAGTTCTTAAACTTTCCTGTTGAGTTTAATATTAGAATGAGTTGAAAAAATCCAGGTAAAACACAACTAAAAGTATGATATTGCACATATACAAACCGCTGGATGATCTTTGCCCAAAGTCTTTTCACGGATAGCCAAGGCATCATTCAGGAGATTTGCTGCATCCTTGTATTTGTTCTGGTCTCTAAATTTCAAAGGAGACATAATTAGTACTGGGAATTCAGAAAAGAAAGTAATAAAAATGAAACTGACTTCAGTACTGGCCTAAAGATCCTAGTACAAAAGAAAAGTAACTGCAAATGTATTTAGTAATTGGGAAGTAAGACCCAAAGCCTGTAACTGTGAAGTTGCTTGCTGGTTGAGGGCTCGCAAGTACTACTGCTACACTGCTCTCCAATTTATACCTCTAGATTATCTGGAAGAAGGTAATAAAATATGCTCCCTCAACAGACATAAAAGTACCAAACCCAACTTCACCTCCAAAGCAAAGGCCCAGGCAAAAATGCAGCAGCTTGTATGACCTTTAAGTACACAGAGACATAAATATTGCAGGACCCTCTTGAAGGCTTCAATAATAATAATAAAATTAAAAAAAAAAAACCAAACCAAAAACCAACCCACACACAAAAACACCACAAAACTAAAAAACCCAAACAACACACCACACAAAAAATCCACACCACCACACACACACAAAAAACAAACCACCACCACAAAAACACAACCAGGGAAAGAAAATAAATTAAAAGGAAAATGAAACAGTCACAAAATGTTAGTCTGAACATTAATATGTTATAGCCAAATATAACTATTTAACTGATATTTATTTATATCAGTACACAAACCTGTACACCAAAGCAAGTATGTTCAACATAGTGGCAACATCAGGATGATCATGACCAGAAGTCTTCTCCAGATCTTCAAGAGCTTGTTTACAGAGAGGTACAGCAACTTCATATCTACCTTGGGAAGCATACTGAATAACAAGATTATGAAGGGTCCTTAATCTTGCTGGAATTTCATAGCCACCTTGCTGGGCAGCAGCTGCTGCACTGCTATGCTGCTGTTGAACTGAAAAAAATCCACAAGATTTCAAGTTGTTTACAATATGACTGTAACTAAAACATCTAACACTACCACTCAGTGACACAAAATGAGATGCACTGAGTTTTATTTTTTCAATACAAAGCATAGGTATTAGAACATACTTCACAGCAGTCATGCTGTCTTGAACAGTAACAGTGAAAATATGATTTTTATTCTTCATATTCTGGCCAATATTACATTAACTTATTTTACACATCTATTAGCTCAAAGAGCCAAATGCAATAAACCAAAGAAGCAGGAAACTATTTCAGCTCAGCAAATCATTAACAATTCTTAAGATTAGATAATAATTTTGCCTTTGCAAATACATTAATATAGACAAATCCAATACCTGCAGAAAAGCTCAAATGATTTGTCCATTTTCCTTCATTCTTCTTTAAATATACAATTTTTTGTTTCCCTTTGTTTGCTATACCAAGGAGTACTCAAGTTTGGCACATAAAGGAATACAACACCTTGGATGTCTCAAATAACAGTTGCAAGAGAAAAGGTACCAAGTCATCAAAACTAATGTCAAACTTCAGGTTTTACTTTCTGACCCTTGAGCTTAGCCACTTATTTTCCAGTAGCTCTTAACCTTTGGTTGTTGCAGACGCCATCTTCCCATTCTCCCCTCAAATCTACTACTCTTTTCGCCTGGGAAGATTGAGAAAATTCTCTCTTGCTCATTTTCATTACATTCTAGACACCACACAGGATAAGGACTCCAGCTTCAAGCCTGACTTTCTTCTCTCCTTTCTATCAAGTAAAAAACGCCCCCTAGAGCAAGTGGGAGCCTTTTTATGTCGGAGGACTCGTACAATTCTAAGCCTACGTGCACAATCACTGCCTACCACAGAACTGAAGTATTTCAGTATTTTTCTTGGAGGTCAGTGAAATTACTGAGATGTCAGCTTTGGCTTTTGTAAAGCTAAATAAGGTAGATGAGCTATGCAGGTATATAGAGAGCTTTGACACCCAGCTTTCCTACTGTAAAATTCTAGGGAAGCAAGGATGAGCTCAGGAGGAAGTTCACAGTCAACAGTAACTTATGCTAAACTCTTCAAGTTCTTCTGACATAAGGACAACACTTCTAGAATGAGGAATAAACCTAAGACAGACAACCTTAGCAAAGGACAAAAGACAGTATGAGAAAGACTGAAACCTGTCCCAAAATGTTCATGATGTTTTTAATGATCTGATTTAACAGAATTCACCATCTGGGCAGACCATCAAAAAGCTTCAATGTTTCAGAATCTGCCTCAGTCACTTGGAGCAAACCTTTTCCATTCTGAGGCCCACAGGAAAGACTGTGGGATGAATTTTTAACCCAAGTCAGTCCCAAGGACTTTACAACAGATAGTAAACTCTCTTTAAAAACCTAGGAGCCAGTTCTGTCCTTATAAATGTATAGAATGTGTATCAATGACTGGTTTCCTTATTCTAGCGGAGGCATTCACCACTCCTACAGAGTCCCATAGGGCCCCAAGCGTGAATTCATTTCTGTGAAGACCATCTTTACATCCTGCATTGCAGAAATACACTAATGTTACAATTCGAAATACACTTACTTCCTTGACCTTGGTCATCTTCATCATTGGGAAATAAGTCGTCCAAAGGCTCTTTGGTGGAATCCGTATCTTTATCCTCCTATAGAACAACCCCAAACCCAAACAAGTCATTACATTTAAATCTAAGGCATAAAGGGACAGACCTTTTAATCAGCAATGTTAAAGGAAAACCCCACATCCAGAATTGAGGAATTGGCAAGAATAACATTTCTCATAGAAGTTTTATGGTCTTATGTCCAAATGTATTTACATACTCTGTCCCAAAACAATACAGGACACCTTCTGAAGAGCCAGGAATAGAAATCAGGTCTCCTAGATTTCAGTTTCAATTTAAGCACACAAGAACACATTTGCTGTTCTTACAGAGACATTATACCTAATGAAAGTGCGCAGTGAAGAGTGAGCACTACTGAATGCAGAATTCTCCAGTGTATTTTTTTAGCCATAAATGCAGTTACATATGGGCAAGGGGAAAGAATAAGGAGACCTGTATTTCTGAACACTCTATACAATACAGATAGTTGAAGTTCTCAGAAATGTTAATCTCAGTAACGAGAAAACCCAGGAGCAGAACACATTCCTGGTTTTATGGCCCTCCATCCAACACCTTTTTCCACAGAGAAGAAGAAGGCAACTGCTGCTGCTGGCATTTAAGTTCAGTGGTGGCAAAGAGGGTGCTCTGCAAAAAGAGCAAACTGATGGGACTAGATCCAGATGGAAAGTTCAGAATTTTAAGCATGCTGACTCCAACCTTATACTGAGTATATAACAACAGTGACTGCCCATATGGTTAGCAAAACCGTAAAATGCTTTGCCAACTTTGACCCTACTTGCCGATTAAACTTCAAATAATGGTGCTATTTAGGCCATATGCAGATTACAGTTCAACAATTAGCACATCAAAATCCCAATACACCCTCCTCCTGCCCCTCTTCTAAACAGGCCTCACTGGCAGTATTTCAGCTACAAATATCAACTCATGAAATAGCACTGAAAAGTTCCGTGTGCAACTGACCGAAACAACCCTCACTTTGCACAACACGTTAAAAAGGATTTAGTCAAGCAGTCAGTTAAGCATGACTAAAATGCATACATTTTCAACCATTATGTTGCTGAAATAATAGGTTATGAAAAACTTCTTTCCAAGACACAGCTGAGAAGGTCTGCATGCACAAAATGAGATCTTTCTCTACAGTGCCATCTAATTTAAGGAAGAAAAATAAAAGTGTAACAAGAAGGGCAGAAAATTCAGAAGTCTTCTAAAGTGGTAAGTTATTTCTGTAAATTAACATTTCATCTGTTTTCTCTCTGAATCTAAGCATACATAACACAATGGGTAGCTAAACACAACTGAAAACGTGCAGATGATAACAACGTCTGGCAGAAGGTCCTGAAAGGGGATTCAATAACATCCTATTCTAGTGTAATTTCTCAACAGATATAAAAACTGCACAACAATTTCACTAGACAAAAATATTTTTCTTACAGTCAAAATAAGCCAAGTCCCCTATGTACTTAAAATCTCTAATGGTTTACACTCCATACTGATTTTAACTGTTGAATCTACAAATGGAAATTTTTGGTTTGGTTCAGATCTTTGTAACTGTTTAAGGTAACACAATACTACGTATTTATGGATTTTGATCCTCATATGTATTTTATGACCTACAGAAAGTAAAACATTTACTCTTGTAATGTAAGAATGAACTGCACTCTCAGAATCTTTCTGGGAACTATGCGACACCAGTACAAGATGAACATTTTAATGACAAGTTTATGTTAGAGACCACTAAAAAGCTTATACCTGTCATTTCTTGGTAACTAGATAAATTATAACATGTGTAAACATAAGGTGCTTTTTACTATGCAGCTACTTACTGATGGTGAAATATCATCATCATATTTTTTTAATTGATTCATGAATTCTAGATGCTTCTTTTCTTCCTCCAGTTGAGCCACAGACTGCTCACTTTTCTGTAGTTTCTGCTGTGTATTGGCTAGTTCGTCCCGTAGCCACTGATTTTCCTGGCATAGCCGGCGAACCTGAGCACGCAATTTCTGCTTCTCTGATTCCACTGCATTTAAGTGATTTGACAAGGCCATCATTACCTAAAAAGCAGAAGGTGTCACATAATGTACTTCCTCTAGAACGCAGTCCTGTATTTAATACTAAAGCCTTTTACTATTTAAAAGCTATGTCAGCTATGAAATGTGGTGAAGTAGCGTATTTCTCTTCTTTATGTACCTGGTGCTCACTTTTCAACTTTTTTACCAATTGTTTGGCCAGAGTTGACCTAGAGAAGCTCTTTACTAATGACTGGTTTCGATGAGGGTCAGAAGTCAAATTGGTTTAGAATTCACCAAAAATTACAGGTAATCTTAAAATATATGAAAAATGTGACCTAGGGTTTAGATTACTGAAACAGAAATTCCCGTTTCTTCCCCTAACGTGAAATGGAGCATTAATACTTTTAACTTGAAAGATCACAAAAATAACCCAAGAACTAACACAGTTCTAATTTAGCAGTTGTCAGACAGAGAAGAATTCAGATACATGATTACAGTTCATAAGGATAAACACCTAAGCACAGTAATGCTTCCAAGGGATAATTACACTTCTGAGATTTAAATGTGCAGCTGAATACACACTTTATATAAACACTTCATGTATATATCATAAGCTTGAGTGTGCAGACATTCAATGTGTTTGAACAGTCACATTAAGAACAAACACCCAGGACAGCCATAAAAACCAGTCTGATTGGTGTTTTTCCTAAGCAAAGTTAAATGAAGAAGGAGCTTGCTAAGTAAAAGCCAAACCTACATTACAAAATATATTCTCCCTACACTGGTTATGTAATCTCCATCTGATACACATGGAACAGCTGACAGCAATCCCAAGAAGCAAACCTTGTAAGAACAAGCCACTGGTGATAACAGAAATCATCCTCTAGAGGAGTTTAATATCCCCAAGTTATTAGCATTTCATCTCTTCAATTTCATGTTTCTTTAAAACCAAGTTACCGCAAAGTGTTTACAAACTAAATATTTCATGTGAAACAGGTGGTGTCCTTGCCTGAAATGTCAGGTTTAAAAAAAAAATTAAAAATAATTAAAAAAAAAAAAAAAAAAAAAAATCAAACCTTTAGAAACTACTTTTTCCTATAAAGGTAAGAAAAACTCCAGGTATAATTTCTTAACACCAGCCCAAATCTCCAGACTGCAGCACCTACCTATTTACATTTTCAAAATTGTTAATAACTTAAATTACTTGGTCTATTCAAACAATGGCATTTGTAATATCAGAAAGTACATTGAGGAAAGTTGTGATAACAGGGTCAAACAATACTGTACAAGCTACAATGGCAAAATAAAATGCTCAGTAATCTCACTCTCTAGAAGTAACTGAAATAAAAGTTTGATTTGATCTTCAAAGTCAGGTTCATTTTCATCTAAGTAATACTTATGTCATCAGACCTACATCCATGTCACAAAAATATCTATAAAATATTTCCATGTCTTAAATTTTGCAAATTAAAAAAATCACTACATTGTTGCAATCCAAAGCATGCAGGAAGAGTAGGCTTAGGTTGAAGTGTAAATGTTTTCCTAACAAAAGCAGTAAATGCTGACTTCTTGGCTCCTTGCCACCACAGTCCACAAAACACCATGTGGGGCAAACCAGGCAGTAACACCTGCAGCTAAGGATGCTGAATCCAATAGAACCCAGAACTGGCTTTTTGGACTCCCAGTACCATGTCAAAGTTTGGAGAGAAAAGTTACTCATTCATTCTCCGATCTTCTACAAACACTCAATAAAGGTAACTCAGCTATTGTAATTTTATTCCATATAGCTTCTAGTATTTTCTTCCAATACAAGGGATCAAAGCTTACACAATATACTAAGGCCTGACTGCACCATTATGTGCATGGGTGCTATATTCCCATGCCTGGTAACCTATCCTCATTCATTCTCTCAGGCCTCAGTTCACCATGATCCAGTGCAGATAGCTTCCAGATCACCAAGCAGTAATAGCTTTATCTGGATGAGAAGAATGAAAATGTAGGTTATAGACCAATATAAGGCCTACTAATACAGAGCTAACTCACTGGCATCTTCAACTCATTTGCAAACACTCTGCCATTTTATACTGATGACTGCATTGCATCACACTGTTTCAGGGTTTTGACCTAGTACAAAATACCCTAAAGCTGGACTATAAATATAGTCTTGACATCCTGACTAAACTTGGATCTTTTCACTTTTCTTCTGCAGATGATACTTTCACTGACTAAGACAGTTCACAGAAATTAGCTCAGAATCCTTTCTTTATCACATGGACGGAAGTTTTTCCACATTCATACTCAATTGTTAACCCTTAAAATATTTTTAGATTCCATTTTGGTTTAGTAAAATGTCCAATAAACATTAGAGATTCTTAAGCCCCAAGCGTATTCACTGTGAGCTACTATAAAGAATCTCAGAATCAAGGGATTACATACATTAATTTAAGGTTATAGTAGAGCTCAAAGGTTGGAGTAAATTCATTTGTGTGTGAGACACTCCTATGCAATAATTTAACAGTTAAAGTGACAATGCTCAGTTCTTGAGCTTCTCAAACATTACTTGTCTAATGACATAGAAAAGTATAAAGAAAAAATAGCAACTGTTTCACTGAAGTAAAGAAGAGCTCAGTTATGAGCTTCAGTGCTTTAATGCTGAATGTTTAATTAGTTCTGTAACACAGCAAGATGGGCAGTATCTTCCTCTATTAATTACAGCAGTCTTTTTCCTTAGCATCTAGTAACAATGTAAATGTAAATCCTCAAAGTCTGAAATGCTTTATTTCTACTGCAATTTTACCTGTGCTTCACTAAGTCCAAGCTCCAGCATTTCCAGTGACTTTCGAATCATGTTTGATTTTTCTTCAACCAGATTGGTTTCATCATCTTTCTTCAAACATTTCAGTGTCTCAAGTAAGCTCTGTAAAATTGAATTGTGTTCATTCTTCAGTGCCTCCAGTCCATTAATCACTTGCTTAGTTTTGGCAATGATTTCATCTTGAGTAAGCTTCTCCAACTTCTCTTCCTTTAAATACACCATTGTGGACATGTTTTCATACATTCTGAAGTGGAAGAGAACACTAGTTAATCAATAATGTAAAATTACAAAAATGTAATAATAATAATAATTTTTAAAAAACCAACAACAACAACAACAACAAAACAACAACCAAAAAAACACCAACAAACAAATA
>JANIJG010025113.1:0-15303 GCA_024611175.1 Megaceryle torquata | reverse complement strand
AACAACAACAACAACAACAAAACAACAACCAAAAAAACACCAACAAACAAATAAACAACATGGCAGAAAAATGTCTAACAAATGCTGAAGAATAGGGCTGCATATCCAGGATTCTGGTTTGTGCAAAACCAAAATAGCTGGTGCATAAAAGACACACTATGATAAATACAGTTATTTGCAGATGCTACTGATATGCAACTATCTTTACAAATATCCACATATTTGAGCTTGGAAAATTTGAAGAAATGCCATCTAACCCTCTGAAAGGATTGATCAATCAGTCATAGGAAAAATCATCCTTTCCCAGTAAGAAGGAAACATCATCGTTTCCATGGGCTTCAAAAACTCTTATCACTACATATTCTGAAAATAACAACTACCCCCTAAGACTACTTTACATTCATTATTGCAACTCTACAGTTACCCAGAGACATAACCACCTACAGGCTTAGATGCAGCTGTTTTGATGAAGTTGCAACACTATCTCATGCTTGAACAAACAGTTTGTAAAACAAGCATCGCAAGAAACACGATATTTATTGTGCTATTTTGTCAGTACCTCACACACTACATTAAGGCTAGCAAATTCCTGGATGTTTGTAAACACCTCTACCAAATGCAAATTACATTCAAAAATGTTTAGAAACACAGGTAATGCTATTATCGCACGTACTGTGACTGAAGTGACAAACAAGCATAACAGTGTTAAAACAGAAGATGTAGAAATCACTTCATCCATTTTAAATGTCACCAGAAAAATGTTCTACAGTGAAAATAATTGAGGAATCACTCCTTTATACTTAAGATATTTATAACTTCGAATGAACCAGAAAGTGTGAAAATAGAATCAAGTAGGAATAATTTTTCAAAAGCAATAAATTGACATATCTACATGAAGACACTTGGGAAGCTTTGATACACATTCAAAATTAATTAGCTGAACTATGTTAAAACTGCACAGAAACAAGTCTAGTTTTCTAAGAAATACAAAGGAAAAAATTACAACCACTAAAATCTTAACTAAGAATGCTTTAAGGAACATGCATTATGTGCCACTTCATGACAGCAGCCAAATGATGTGCTCTTATGCTCTTGTATTACATTAAAAAAAAAACAAAAAAACAAAAACAAACCCAACAACAACAAAAAAACCAAACCACACACAAAAAAAAACCCCACACACAAAACACCAAGAAAAATAAATAAACACATAACAACCAACCAACCGAAGAGTTGCTCTTTCTGTTCATATACACTCAAATTGCACTCTCTGTTATGATCCCCAACAGCGTGATATCTAAAAGGCATAGCCATGCGTCACAAAAGAGCTCTACACTCCATTTGTTTATTTTACAATAATCTATTGTTTGAAAACACAGATAATTTAGGGAAGCAGTGAATTTGGATTTACAATAGTTTAATACAGGAACTTCATACTCACAAATATATGCAATACAGAGCATATACATATGTATAAAACATCTAATCTAGCATGGCATAAGAAATCGACTCAGCAAAACCCGATGAGCAGAATGATATTTACACATTTCCCATTTATAACCTAACAACTATTAGCAAGAATGTTTAAATGACATTTTTTAAAGCACTTACTCTCCAGAACTGTTTAAAGATGAGCTGCAATTTAAATGAGCCCAATTTGTACATATATGACTGCACATTAGAAACATATAAGAAGCTGTTATGGATTATGCTAACTTCTGCATCTGATTCAACCTAATTACATGCTTTCACATCTTCAATTGACAATTTCCATCCAGAATGCAAAGAACCGAGCCTTTGATCACAAGGAAATGCAAACAGCAAAGAACATCTCTAATACAAAATGGAAGGCCCTATTCATTAGTAGTTTTGAGAAATAAGATTTTAAAATACCTAGAGTTCTTCTGCAACGTTACAAAATAAGTACGCAATCATTTGTCTGTCTTATATGAACAGGGGTAACAATTCCTTCTGCATGCAGCAGTATTTTGTAGTTACTCTACACCAAAGATAGGCAGGTGTGTGCATGTATGTATATAATGCACATACAGATGCTGTTTAAAACATGAAAGTCTGTTTTAACCACTACAGTAGAAGTTAATTCTAGGTGATGAATACAGATATATTGACAGCCATTCACTCTTTCAAAAAGAATACACAAAAATCAAGAAGTAAACCCAAAAACTGCATCAGGACTTGCAGTAGTCATGCCTTTGTGCAAAAAGAATGAAGCAGCCTGGGAAGTACCTACCCAACATAGAAAATCCAGCCAAAAGACACATCTGTGTGCACAATTACATCTAAGGTGTGAAACAGATACTGATTTGTTGCTATTAAGAAAAAAGGTTGCCAGATCATAGAATCAGGCATGTGGCTCTGGCTGAATACACTCAAGTTGCAATTAAGCCAGCAGAGAAGCTTTTGAAGAAAGGAAAAGCAGGTTTGAACCCCATGAGGCAAGAACATACTTAAAGCCCATCACGTAGCAGATCTGCTTTACAAATATATGCTTCTTGTCTCAATCCAGTGTGACAGATTTTTAAGCCACGTCATTCTAAACCAAACAGAGCTATAAGCTTTCACTGTCTTAGAGCTACCCGTAGAAGCGACTGCACTGGAGCTGGTGTCATGTCAAAAGCTACATCAAGACACAGATTGATCTGAAGGTCAACAGATCTCCCCCAGGAGAGGGATTCTCAAGTCTCCTGTAGTGAAAACTGTTAGAACCCAGATCTCTCACACTGACGGGAAAGAAATAAATGTTTCTGCACAGATTTTATAGGGAGTCTGTTTAATGATCTCTATAAAAACACTACAGAAAAGCTGGACAACATTGTTCAGAGTTTATTGGGAGTAATTAGAAAAAGGGAGGATAACAAGCATGTAATTTATGCTATTAGATCTGATTCTTTGTAGGAGTAAGATTAATAAATAAATATCTAATTAATTTTTCAAGAGAAGCATGGAGATGTGGTGCCATTTCCATGATTTTCTAAAACTATATTTTACAGTTTGTTCATCAAACAAGATCATATTTGAACATATAATCCTACAATTAGTTTTGCATACATTGAGGCAGCAAACAGGTTAAGTTTGTATGCTTGAAGTAGACATACATGTATACAGAGGAAAAGAGACAAAAACCTACTATGCCTTCCTATTGTCACTTCTCAAAAATATTTATTCTTTCTTCCTCTGCTTTTTCCCCTACAGGAAAAAAAAAAAAAAAAAAAAGAAAAAAGCAGCAGTCAAAGGGTTCTTGAGTTCCTTTCATTTTTATTCTGTATATGCTCCACTGCACTGCAAATATTACCTGTTACAGAGCAGGAATTCTAGATTCAAATACTGATTTTTTAATTCACTGTACAACTGAAACAAAAATTTAAAAATTAAGATGCACAAAGGTTTAGTTGGAAAAGAGAATTTTGGATGAAAGAAAAAAAATACACATTGCAGCCAGTTACAGACTGGCCAGCTGGCTTAAGCTGTTTACATATTGTATTAAATACGTGCCTTTCTTCAAACACACAAAAATTAATGAACTTGGGCAGATCAACATAAAAAGCCCTACAACGACCCCTACTAAAGAGGTTTTTTTACAGAATTTTGTAACAGGAACTCCAGTCAAAGAAATGCACTGGGAATAGTAACAATCTGAACCAAAGAAAGCATGAAGAAAACAGAGCCAAGTCTGCTGTCTTTCAGTCATGTAACCACCAGCATAATTTCATCATATACAAACAACTTAAGTGGTTGTATTTTTAATCAGTTTAAGTATTTTGTTATTCATAGAACTTTCAAACTAACTGCACTATGGTAATGCTGACATCACAGTTTGTGCCTAAATTATCCTACGGACATACACAGGTAAGAGCTAACTCCTTAAGGTCTTCAATTCATATTTGAGGATCTCTTAAACATAAATAGCTTTTCCTACTCAGCCACTTTTTTAAAAAGTGCCATTTTCCTGCAGACAACCTCAAAGAACTCTTGAGCCAAAACACATAACCACATGAATCCTTCGCAAAGAAAAACGTGTCAAGGAAGATAATTTTTCTAAGAAACACACTTTTTTTTTTTTTTTTAATTGACTAAAGATTAGCATGGGTCCTAAGGGCTAATAAATAAACAAATAAAAAACTTTTCTAATTTTGTATTTCCTTGTTATGCATCCCTAAGAACTCCCTTTCTTAGTATTGATTCATTATTTAATAGTCAGGTTTCAAGTATAAAAAGCTTGGAAAATAAATTTTAAATGTACCTAGTGTCTGATCATTATTGTTTTAGAATGCAATTTAAAATCCAATTAAAACAAAACAAAACTCAAGTGTGTAAACTGCTGTGAAAAGTCAAATTCTCCCTAAACTTTTTCCTCTGAATATACAGGCAGCAGGCAGGATATCTGAAAACTCCAGAATAATGTATCTGCATACAAGAAAGAGTAAACCATCTTCCTAGTAAGAAAAGCAACTACAAGACTGGTTTAGGCCATACCTATGGGCCCTGTCATCTACAAGCACTGCAAATTCCACAAAGACACAGTATATACTGATTTGAGCTTTTTGCATCTCCAATAAGTACTTATCAGCTCACTGTTTCATAACAATAATCAGTCTATTCAGAGCTTTTAACCCTAATTTCACTCGTAGTTCCTCCTTAATTAAATGGCAAGGCTCAGTGTTCTACATCTGGCATGTGCTTGTTTCATTTTGTACTAACTGCAAATTACAAGTCATTAATTCCCTGCTCAGACCAAGAACACATCTTATTACATCATAGAACGCACCATCTTGAAACACTATGAGCTGCTTTAACTGCTAATCTTCATAATGTGGAAAACTGCCTCCTCAAACCATCCTTAAAAGATCACAGGCCTTCCAAGCAAAACCAAAATCACTAACAAAGGCAAGAGATGAAAGACAGTCTGTGAAGGGACACAAGCAGCATGTCAAAGATGACATTAACTGCACCCCTTCCTAACACAGCAGTTCAGCAACACGCACTAGTCGAATGGGAAGGATGAATCACCCGTGGATAACTTTCATATACTTAGAAAGGGATTTGCAAAAGAACTAGGATAAGAAACTCAGGGTTGAATACACTGATGTTCTGGTTTACAGTCAGAAATCTTCCAAGTCTGAAAGACAATGGTTGCTTTTTTTTAGGTTTTTTTTTTTAATCTAAAATGTTAATTTTTCTTTCTCTGTGAGGCTATTTCTACTATCACAACTCATACTGTCATACACAAGGCCATTTATTATTTTTTCTCTTTTTGTTCGACTTTCCCTCCTTTTAATTAAAATGATCACTTATGCTCAGGCATTTTATTCCCATACATTAATCTCTAACCTCACAAAAGAAACCAAGTACCTTCTTCCTCTTGACATATTCAGCACTGCAGCTGAACTGCCAGTGCTGTCACTCTTCATCATACATACTATATTTGAATCCACATTAGCCTCTACAGAACAGAAAATCTTGAACTACACCTGCAGACAGTGTCTTGTTGGAGGTCAGACTTACTGTACGCTCACTGACCCAGTTCTATAAACAGAATACTGCTGCACTTCTGCATTGCCTCGGGTTTCCAAAGGCATCATCTCAGAAAGTGTTTTCACAATTCAGCACACATGTACACAAGCTCCCTTAAAAATAACTCAGTGAGAACAATTAGCAGCACATACTGGAGGCTGTAAATCACTGACCAGAAGCAGGCAAGAAGATGGGACTTACACATGATTAGTGCCCAAAATTAAACACTAAGCTATGGAGAAGTCTTTCAGAACACAATTTGGGCAGGGGGAGAGAACCAAACAACCACCACCCAAACAACAATTAACCCCTTGGAGTCACTTTTTCTGTCAGCTTCCAAGCATCCAAATTAAAAAAAACCAAACAAAAACAAAAACCCCAAAAAAACCCACCCCCCCCCCCCCAAAAAAAAAAAAAAAAAAAAAAAAAAAAAAAAAAAAAAAAAACAACCACAACACCAAAACCACCACACAACAAAAAAAGGCCTTACAGTGCTCCTTGTGCCAGGCTTCAACTCAGAGCTACCCCTGAATGCAGAAGTCTGGCCTACCACTTGGTCTAAAATGAAGGTATGCAAGGTAAATACCATAAAAAGGACATTTGTATTCCTCTAATGTGAATAGCACATATCCTAGTAAGAGCTCAGAACCATATTCATAATTTGACCTACAACATTAACACCACAAGACATTTCTGTTGGTAAGTAAACTGGACAAACACTCATACATTGCAAAGGTTTAGGATTTATAAAGGTAAACCCACAAATTTCTGAAGAAATGTTGAATAAGCATAGGACAGCTTGACTAAAAAGTGTGTAACAGCAAAAAAACTTGAATGGTGGCAGATATTTCTACCAGACTAACATGTCTGTTGCTTTTCTATTAAGACCACCAGATGCAGCCCACTCTCCAAACACATCAGTGGGAAGTTCTACCCCTACATGACAACAGCATTCACCTCTAAAAAATAACCACGTCAGACTCTAGGAAATCCCAAAGGTTGTCAGTAAGCCCATCTACTGCATTAAACTACGTTTAAGTGAAGAGGATTATGCACTTGCTTAGCTGAAGAACACAGACACTGTACATTTGCCTTGATAAATCTTGGAATCTTTTAACATGGTGGCCTGCTATTAAAAAAAAAAAAAAAAATCTTATCTTTCAGGGAAAATATCTGGATTTTTTGGAACACTAAGGAACTTAAGGAGAAAAGCAGGCTAAGTTTGCTAATAAAAGAGATAGCAAAAATAGCTCCTGTAAAATCTGTAGCAAGGGCAATGCTGACATTTCTCTTTGAGAAAGCACAAGCTATGAAGATTTGCACTGCCTGAAGTCCTTTTATTTAGATTTCTATAGCACACTACATTGACACTAATGAGGCATACACTGTTTCTTAGCAATCATATCTGCATTCTTCTAAGTAACAATCTTAACACTATTTTGAAATAAATATTTCTGCACATGTCAAGAATAACTGAAAGAAACTTTCAGAGTAATTTCAGCCTTCCTTCCTCTGTAACAAGTAAACTACTTTCATTAAAATTATTACTTCCTGCTGAAACAGTTCATCAGTAAAAAGTATTCAGTGGTATAAAAGTGTCCTGTAACTACACAGATTATTCTTCCCTTTAAAGGCTATTATGGTGTCAATCCCTTGACCGTACTCCACTGAATAAAGACTAGCTAGCGTTTCAGTTACCATGATACAGTCAAACCTGTATCCTTCTACCTGCAGACAACCCCAATGACCTGCCAATCTTAACTATTTTCAAAATCTCTTTTAGATTCAACCATGTCTGGAATTCCATAATGCTAGAGACTGTGGCCAACTCCCGTCTTGCTCTTCCTGCTCACATGCTGCAGTAGACAGATGCTCAGGTGACACAGCTACACCCCTACATACTACTATGCCTACCCCAATTATTTGTGTGAAAAGAATCAAGGGAAATGATCCTCTTTCTGGCATATCTCGTCCACTACATTCTACCTCTCTGAAGTACTAAAAATAGATAAGAGACTGAAACACATAATAGCAACATATCCTACAATCACAGCGGAGTGATTATCCTTCCTCTGAAAAGTGTCTCTGTTTGGACCCTACAGTCAGTCCGCAGGTATTATAAGCATGCAAGAGAAAAAAAAATTACTCTCTGTATACATTCCCAAGCCCTTCTAACATCTCAGGTTTCAAATGAAGCTGGATGGAAATAAGAGCCTTCCATGCATTTGTTATCACATCAAAGATTACTCTTTGTCAAAGCTGAAACAAGTGCAAGAGAAACCTGACAGGCCTGTGTCCAAGGTGGTTTAGTAGAACCAGTCAGTAGTCTAGAGGAACTGCACTTGAAGACATACTTTCAAAAAGGTCCATATTTGTTAACTCTTCATTAGCCAAGGTTCTCTGTTACAGGTTGGTGGTACATACCTTCCCTACTCTAAATCTACAAAAAACCATACCTATTTAATTTAATATCCTCAGGCCTGTGGCAAGATCAAAACCCCATTATTTTCCAGAAACATAAAATGAAAGCAAACCTCTTCCACTGTTTGATAGTATCTGGCAAAGAGCTCCAATGCCAGTTTGTTCATTTCATTACATCTATGCCATTTCTGAAGACAGGCAGACTGCAAATCATAAAATTCCTACCCTTTGGAACAAGGGAGTTGTCTCATTTTTGTACTACTGCTTTGTCACCAGCAAAGAGCATCTGTTGTTCTTCTTCAAAGCCGGCCCTTTCACAGTTTCTTCTGAGCACTCAAACACTCTCAAGCAGCTACCTATATACCTCAAGAAAGCAGAACATTTTGCCTGTTCACTAGAACACAGACCCAACATGCCAGTCTGGGCCACAGAGGATTTGCCTTGTGCTTATGACCACAAAGACCACCTTATTGAACCATTTTAACAAAATTATCATGAGTGTATTAAAAGTAGTTACACAGGCAGAATAAACATACTTAAATTCATGAGGAGGCAGAAGCTCAATCATTTAACAAGTCATTATATTTACCCTTAGTTATTAAAAAGGCTTGTCACAAGAATCAGATGTATCAGGAAAAATCAAAGGTAATTATTCAAAAAACCTGTAGTTTAGTATTTTCTAATTACAAAGACATGCTTCATAGATTACCTACTTTAAATAGATTGAAAGGAAATTTTGACTATTTTTAAAGAAATACTGTCAAGACAGTTTGAGCTACAACTCCATCATCACTGGAAAATTTCTCAATTTTTACCCTCAATATTCCAAGAATTTACATTATTTTTGTGTGAAAATGGCTCTTGGCTCCTCGTGGGCTTGCCAACTTGTGCAACCATGACTTCAGAGAATCTTGAGTCTTGATAAGACATTTTTAACAGACTTATTTCAGATAGTGAGTGTCTCTCTTTAGGACTGCAATAAAGAGGTACCGTAACATCAAAGTGTTTTCTAAGCTAATAGCCTTGCAATTTTAAGCTGTCAATAGCATTTAAGAAAAAAGTTGACTCTAGTTCTTTCATTTTGCTTTGTTATTTTTTGACGAGAACTGCTTTACTGACCAAAGTAAGCATCCATTTCTGTTATCTTACCTCTAAAAAGCACTTAGGTAAAAGAACAGGAACCTTCCTATCAAGACTTCCGTAATAACATAAAAACCTCATCAGCTTCCACTTACTAATATCAAACCTATAATCTTAACCAAATCTACTTCTTCATGGCATATCTATAACCATTAAAAAAAAAAAATGCATGCAGGACGGGCAGAGAAGGCCACATCTTGCCTCATATTATTGGATCTGTGTGGAAGCTTTGCTGACAATTGACTGTGAGCACAGATTACGTTCCTCTGACACGCTTGAGGACATTGAAGAGAAAGGTTATCTGAACTAAAACAAGGAACATCCACTGACATTAATTAGCATACACTAGCCTTTAGGTTTAACAGCCCCTTAAATCTGATTTTGAAGCTACCTAATAGTTCACGTTAAGATGCACAAACTGTGCAGTCTCCCTTCAAGCTTTATGGAAAAGTCTCCCCCCCACTTATTCTTCCATTACAAAAAACCCCAAAAACCAAAACCCACTGATCTAAGTCTTCCAAAACAACTACGGAAAAAGAGTTGAACAATTAAACAGTTTGGGCATTATCCTTAGTATTGAGAAAGAATTAATTCTGCCCCATTAAATACTACATCCAAATTTATACTTTGAATGTTAATCACTAGTTATCAGACTAACACTGTTTTATACCTTGCAAATTTCATATCCTAGAAAGCAGAGCAAATGATACAGTGGGTCTAGAAAAACCATCTTGTACAATTCACTGTTTCTTACCTACAACAACAGACAGCCAATTTTGCTGTAAGACCGGGAATATTTTCCTTGCTAAATTCTGCACAATCAAATGATCTTTACGGCCAGGAGGTACGGCACAGTACAGCACGCCCTAACCCAGCATGTGACACTCACCTCAACATCGTGTGCACTCACACCTGAGGATCAAACCATAGTTTTTTTCCCCTCTCTCAGTGATCTTGCACATTCATGAGTGGGGACAAAGATTCAATGACCACACAAACTACAAGCAGGCACTCTAATTCAAATCCCACTGGGCTGTTACTTTCAAAAAACCACCATGTGTCTTTGCTCTCTAACAGTATTCTGAACAAACTCCAAACTTAATTTTTTTTTCTAAAGTTAAGCAAGTGTTCTAACAACAGTACCTTAAGTGTGCTCCAAAATCAACATGCAGCATATAATTTTAATTTAAAAGTACTCTCAGAGAAATTGATACTGAGTAAGAAAGACTTAAAAACAGAGTCATTGAATCATTAATCTGTCTTTACCTCTTTTCTGAGCAACAGAAAAGAGACTTAAGTGTGGCAAGTTACTGGGACATTGAGTCAAAGTCACCCTGTTGAACCTCTGACTTTTCAAAAAAAATACAGGATGGATAACAAACCTTCAAAAAATGAGGACATCTGGCTAAGACATCTATCAGCACCATAACAAAATCTTACCTGTCATCTCTGCGCAATTTCTTACGCCCCCAGGAATGGCGACCAAGCACCAGCATTCCACATTCCACAACGCTCCCAGACCAGAACGCTACACAGCAGTTCTATCACATCTTCTTGTTAAATGTAATTCTGCCTTAAAGTAGGCATAGTGATCAGGTTCACACACCAAACCTTCACAATATAGACCACTCCTCATCAGTAACATATCTACCTGAGGATTCATTCATTCATACCTCTAATAAGACCTCTAGGTCACTATCACGTGTCCTGGCACACTGCCAAACAACATCATGCCTCCTATAATGTATGATCTCTATACTGTGAGACGTATTTCAATTCATTACGCTACCTAGGCTACATCCAGGGAGGTGGTAAATATAAGCAGTAGTGCATTCTCCTATCTTCCACACATTATTGCTTTCTATGTACAGAGGAATTTAAGAGACAGAAACGGGCATTGAGTCATCTGGTCTGGCTTCACACCACCATTCACTCGCTGAGGCTATGGTTAGAAATAATAAGTAATGCTCCCCACACAGCCATACATTTCATTTACATCCTCCATCATGCCAGCACTCGTTCTGTCTATAATAAATCAAACCAAAGTTCTATGTTTTTACTGGATTATTTTGCAGTCAGAGGTGAGGGGACAAAAGGAAAAGGCCCGGGACACAAACACGGCCAAGGGAGATGTGCTAACAGAATAAAGGCACAGAACAAGTGACAGGGGTGTGGAACTACATAAATCAGCACCGAGACTGAAGAAATGTTCAACTATATCCTTAGGCATTGATTATACATTGCTATTCCGTCAGCAAAAACATTTTAGGAGATTGCTGTCCTCCTCCCATCTCAAATCTGTAACTGCTCTTAAATTAAATACTCCCAAATTACCATTTCACTAGTCGCATTAATCCAACTACACATGGCCCTCCTCTGCACTGAGGCAGGCAGGGAGAGAGGAATCCCACTTTAACCATCCCTGCTCTCTCTAAGCACACACTAAGGTGGGAGGGGTCACAGAGGGGGAGATGGAAGGAACATCTAGCTTAAGCATATGAACAAATTAAATGTTAAATGCGAGGGTACAGTAAAATCCACTTGTGGCAAAGACAAGAGGGACGAGGGAACAACAGCAGTCTCTCTGAAATGGAAGCTGTTCAAGCTGGGAAAGAAAGATACAGCTGTGACTTTCCTACACTACTCACCCTCACATCATTTCATAAAGGAACATCCATAAAAGCACTCTATCTTAAACACAATCATCTATTCAGGAAAACATAATAATAACAAAAAAAAACCCCACAGAAACTCCGTCCTTCCCTGCCCGTCCATAACCTGTATGACATGCTTTGCAAATCATTCAACTACTGTCAGCTGTAAGGAGCAAATTTAAGACGCATTGCAGGAATGTAGTTACTTCAATCCCTTAAAAAGTTTAAAACCACCACGCTCTACACTGTGGAATGGCACATACACACAAGTAATAATAGTACGTGACAAGTAATCCTATTTTTTTGTTCTGTTAGATTTATCTACTTGTGCTATCTGCAGACAAAACACAATATTATACTAATATTTTACAGAGTTCTAATATGCTGCCAAAAGGATAGCAGCACAGGATTTAAGAAAGAGTTTATAAATAACATCAGTGTTTGTATGTAATGCAAACTAGTAAGCATGAAGATATACTGTTATTGTCCTTTAAGAAGACTGATTTTTAGACACAATTTATAAAGATGTACCAAAAAGTTCATCTTTATATCAGACCTTGCTTGACCTTCTGAATGTTAATTACTGCAATGTTAGCTTTTTAAATGGGGTACAACAGCTAGTAAATCGAGTGTAATTAGCCACCACCAAAACCCTACTGATACGTGAGGAAGCCAGTATAGTGACTAGACTGGTTACGTCTTTTGCTTTATTCACTTCAAAATTTAATAACATCAGCTACAGTTCTGACATAATCCCAGAAACACAATCTTAACACAATTAATGGGGTTTATGGCAGATACTTACAAAAGAATCAAAATATGGAACTGCACACTTTTAAGTCTACCCACAAAGGATATTTTACTGCTTTCATCTGTAAGCAAGACTTGATATTGAGAAACCATGTAAAAAAATCTGTACATTTAAGTACACAGCAGAGGGAAAGCACATTTGGAATAGAAGATGCCATGATCCCAAGCTTCCTAACATTGAGTAAGAAAGATGACCAACCATAAGCATTTGACAAAATAAATTGAATTTAATTCTACGTACATGGAAAAACACGGCTTACAGACTAAAGATTGCTTCTGATTACACTAAAAAGAGTTAAGTAGCAGGGTCCATAAGAAATAAACTGGATTCAAAGAAACAAACAGGGATTAAATCAGCACACAGAAACTATTACTTGCATCTGTTTTCTTAGCTGACTGAAATCTGAAGAAACAACTGTTGGAAATTAATTTTCTTTGTAAATTATAAGAAATTAGCATAGCTGGTGTTAACTGTGTTTTAGTGTTTGTCCTGTCAAACTCTTTTGTTCACATTTCCAGATATATTAAGGGTACTAGAAGCATACATCCTCAGTCCTCAGGTTTGCCTATTTCCTACGGGGTCATTACCAAATACATTGTCTGGCACACAAAAAAAAAAAAACCAGCAAGTATATCGTCATCTTATGCCTGATGTCTGCAAAGCAACCCACAGAAAACCCTGCAGAAATAATTCCTCCATCACCGAAACCATCTGTAATTCTGGCTCTGTCCCTCTATCAAAGGGCCCAGTTTAAATCCGGTATGGTGAAGGCAACAAAAGCATTTAAACCAGCATAAATTCACCTTTTTCTGGCCAGGCATTTATTAAGTAATTTTTCAAGGGAACCATACTTATTTCTACAACCTGCTTTCAGAAAGGAAAATGTTTCATTAAAGAAATTACTGGAAAAAACTTATTACCTCAGAAATACCTGAAGATGACTGTGACTCTGGATATAGCTCTCTCTCTATAGATATATATAGATATATACATACATATATATATGCAACTATAATCAATTCTATTTTGAAATCAAAAACCTTTCTTTTCTGACTGAACAAACTGTCTTTGACTGGTACTTGGTTACCACGAAGCATCTATTAAACATTGTATGTGCCATGCTTTCATTTTACGGAAAATGAAAGGTAACATGGAAAAGAAACATTTTTCTAAACTTTGGTCGAGGTAAATATGATGCTATTAAAAAACAAAAAAATACTTTGGAAACACAATGTATTACACAGGCTGGATTAAGAGAAAAACTTGTGACTAGCCACTTGATTTCAGTGATGATGGAATTGGTCCATTTTTATGATGGTTGTCTCATACTGAACAACACCCTGGGGGCAAACAGACTAGAAGAGGTTTTTAATTAAACTGACCTAGCATGTTTGCTTCCCACCACTACCTGTTACTTCAACATTACCTGCTCTTAAACATTAAATAAAGAAGTATATTTTGCTTACTTATGAATTTAGCCAAATTCCTTTGTTTTCCACTCCTCTTGTTAAAATAATGTTTTTATAAATATTTGTACACTGGGTTTTCATGTTTTCAAATATGATAAGCTATGCACCTGAAGAGATGCTGTTAATCCCAGAATAAATCCAATTGCACATCTGCCAGAGAAGCCAAGCAGGGGAAGAGATGAAAGAATAACTGCACAAGCCCGTGCCTCAAGAAAAACAGAAGCTGCACTAACTGGATTCAGAACTGAATGTGAGGCTACACTATTTCCCCAAACTTCCCATCAAATAAGAGGCACGTGTAGATACACAAATAGATACACCTATCTAACTATACAGAGAGATATGTATAGTGCGTAAGAGTACCACACAAGCAAGGGGTTTCTGACATTATCACAGCAAGTTATTCATAAAAAGAGGAAACAGCAATTGCTCTTAGACACCTTACGTGTCCTTACAGTATTATTTTAATACCTGCATGTCAAAAAAATTCAGAAGATTGTATTCTGGACTCCTGTAAATTTAGTTAACAATTTTGTATGCCATTCCTCTTCTGTCAAAACTTTTTTTAAAATCAGTTTCTATTAATAAGGCACTGTTAGTATTTATCATACATAGCAAACTGACAAAGAGTAAAGAAGGCTATTTCACAAGGCGTTTGAAGGGTAACTTTATTCTCTTTTTTAATTGCATATGATAGCATGTTTCCTTTGATCAGAAAGTGTAGGTAATTTAAGCTCAAACTGCTGTTAGCATTTCTGATTACTGGAATTGTCCAGTTCCATCATCATCCTTCAGAAACAGAAAGGTTGCCAAACTTCAACTGCAACATGATGCAGAAGTGATACTGCATTGTTGTGTGAATTTCAGGAAACAATTTAAATTCCCTGCATTTACCCACATGGTTCTGCATTACACAAAACATGTATTTAAAAGGAACTGCTAGAATTCTCCACATCTGGTGCAATTTCACAAAAGGGTCCTCTTAAGCCATGTGCTCACAAAAATAATTGTGCAAGTGACTTAGAAAATACAAGGTCTTCTACTCCGAATCAGCAGATGGATCAGCTTTCTCTCTCCAGCCAGTAAATGCTGAATGTGTTACTTTCAATTGTTATCTATAATCCTAGGTTTATAATAACCTTTATCATGTTTCGCTGAAGCTTTGGAATTCATAATCAATTAAAATAAAGCTATTTTCCCAAAGCGTTTGAAATCAATTGTGCACTCAGAAAGTTGGGGTTTAGTTTTGTTGCTGTTTTGGGGGGGGCGGGTTGGT
>JANIJG010025111.1:0-13988 GCA_024611175.1 Megaceryle torquata | reverse complement strand
CCCTGCTGGGTGGAGCAGGGGGGTGGCACCAGAGCATCTCCAGAGGCCCTTCAACCCCACCCTGCTGGGATGCTGTCATTTCCCCCAGCTGCGGTACTACGACAGCCGGATGGACACGGAGTGTAAAGGTGTCATTGACCTGGCCGAGGTGGAGTCCATCACCCCAGGAACCCCCACCATGGGGGCCCCCAAGACGGTGGACGAGAAAGCCTTCTTCGATGTGAGTATGGGGGCAGGGAGCTGGGCCACCACGGCCACGCTGTGGCACTCAGACCTCGGCCCTGGCAGCACCAGGCTCCGGGGTCCGTGGCCCCTCTCACCTCCTTCCTCCTCCTCTCTCCCCGCTGCAGCTGAAGACGACGAAACGAGTTTACAATTTCTGCGCCCAGGACGTGCAGTTGGCCCAGCAGTGGATCGACCGCATCCAGAGCTGCTTGTCGGACGCGTGAGACGGGCTCAGAGGAGCCGCTGGTCCAGGCACAGAGACTCCCGGGCCCCGGCACGCGGAGCAGAGGCAGAGCCCAGGCTGGTGCCTGAGCCGGGGCTGCGACGGACTGAGGAGGAGGAGAAGGAGATGACCTTCCTTCCCCCCTGCCACGGGCGTGCTGCGTGGGGAGCCCCCGGCCACGCACCCCGGCAGCGGCGGGGGCAGGATCAGTGTGAGACGCTGGTAGGACTGTGCAGTGGCGGAACCCTTCGCGTTGACGTGGGCTGGGGGGCACGGTGGGGCCTGTCCTGTCACCCCCTCCCCAGGCCTGGCTGAGCCCTGTAGTTCCTGTGTTCTCTGTGCTCCCGGCGGCCCTGCTCCGGCTTTGGGGGTGCTGGCAGCTGGCTGGAGGGGCTCCAGGGGTGCCCCTCACCCCCCAGCATCCTGAGCTGCTGGGGAGAGCAGGAGCTGTCGCCCGCCTCATCCTCCCACGGCTTGTGCACGTCTGCCAGAGACCCCGTCCCTGCCACTGCCGAGCCCCCCCGCAGGGGGTACTTGCCCCGAGCTTGCGGCTCCGGCCACCACTGACTCGCCCCAGCTCTGGGACCATCCTGCCTGGCCGGCATCCCCCCGGCAGCAGTGGGCAGAGGGTGCCAGCCTGTCCCAGCCTGTCCCCGCAGTGGCTGGGCACAGCCGCTGGCTGCCCAGGGACGGTGGCAGCTGTAGCTGCTGGCACTGGGCCCCGGGTCTCCGGAGGGGACGTGGCCGTGGCTGCTCTGCTCCCACCAGCAGGTCCTCGCTGAGGTCCCCGCTGGGGCACAGGCTCTACCTCCACGGCTGTCAGGGGGCTGGGGGGCACATTCGCCGCGGGAGGTGCCAAACGCTGCAGCACTCGCTGCCCTGCTGCTGTCCCCTCTGTCCCTCGCGTGGGGGGAGGCCCAGCTCTGTCCCCCGGGACGGGGGGTCCTGCTTGGCTGCAGGGTCTCCAGGGGCTGGGACGCGGCTGGGGCACAGCAGTGCTGGCAGCTGCCACACACTCTTTGCACAGGTCACCCCCCCGAGCCCATTGCCCTCTGCTCTCCCCTGCCTCAGGGCTCCCCCCTCCACAAACCCCCAGCCCCCCGTGCTTGACCCCCTCACTGCCAGCGGTGTCTCGCAGGAGCCCCCCAGGAGGGTGGGTTTGCTCTCAGCTTGGGGGATGGGGGGGGCCTGTGGGTCCCACACCCCACTGCCACCTCCCCCCCCTTGTTGCTGTCACGGTGTCAGTGCGACGGGGGGTGAATCTCGGTACAGAAACGGATCCTGCAGCACCTCGACCCCCCAGCCCCCTCCCCCCAGCTGGTGAGAAGGTGGCCTGGGCGGGGGGGGGAGAGGTTTGGCCTCGTTCCACCCCAAGGTCGCTTCCCACCCCCCAAAGCTCAGCCAGCTCTTCTACCTGTCTTGTTTTTAAAGGAATACGATGTTTTATTTCAGTGCGGAGCTCTTTGTACAGTCTTACCCCCCACCCCCCGTGCCCCCTCCCCCCCTTGTCCTCTCGTACCACGACGGCGGTGGCCGGTAGCTGGTGTAACACGGAGGTTCTTTTGTAACTTACCCCGAGCAGTTGTAGATTATTGAAGTTTCTGTACATTGTGTCCAACCTACAGAGTCCTTGTATTGTATTGTGTCTAGAGGAAAAGGTTATTCTATAAAAGAGAAAACTAACGGAATTTAATAAAAAAATTAATATGACCCAGGCCCTTTTACCTCCTTGCCACCAGAATCCCAGGACACCGCTCCCAGGGCAATGGGTTGTCCCCAGCTGGGCAGGGACGGAGCCGGGGGAGAGATGCTGTCCCAGCACCGTGGCCGTGCCCAGGCAGGGTCTGCGCTGGCCTCTGTGTCTCCCCCATGGCCGAGGAACTTTGTCCCACGTGGCTGCGCTGCCCTACCCCCTCCCGGCCCTCCTGGCACATTTTGTTCTCCACGGGGGTCTGGTGTGATGGGGTTTGATGGGGCCAGTGTGACCACGGCTTGGCTGTGCTGGTTTGGTGGCCCCAGTGTTGCCACAGAGTGCGGCAGTCCCTGCCTGGGCCCCCGTCTTGCAGCAGAAACTCCTGGGTCACACCTCAGGCTGCAGCACAGAGCCTGGCCCCTGGCCACAGCTCCACCCCACCGTGCGTGTCCCTGCCGGGCAAACGTCTGCTCCCCAAGCCCAGCAGCACCTCGACGAGGCAAGGCTGGGCCCACTGTAACCAGCCCTGCTCTGCAGCAGGGGTTGGGAACCAGCACCAAAGAGAAGCTGGAAAGCAATGCAAATCCAGTGGTCCCAGTTTGATGCTCTCCACCGTCACTGGCTGGTGCTGGGGAGCACAGGGCACACTGAGGGGCCAGGAGAGGAGGCACCTGGTACCAAACCTGCATCTGGTTCCCTCTGAACAGCCAACCTAAAAGCTTTGTTAAACGCAAGAGCACATCAGGTGAGGAACAGGGACTTTGTGCTGCTCAAACCTGCTCCAGGCTGCGGCCACCAAGACAGAGACCCCTTGAACACCACAGGGCACCAGAGGAGGCTTCGGCATCAGCAGCGTCCCAAAAGGTCACCATGGACCAAGCTGGGAGGATCCCAAGGGGGTGGTGCCTCCAGGCCAGCCCTGCTCCGCCTCAGCACTGATGACCTCGCAGCCTCACCAGCACCACCAGCCTCGCCAGCAGCTTTTCCAGGGAGAGGACTGGAGGCTTTGGGCAGGAGAAGCCACGGGACAGATTTTTCTCCCACTGCAGCTGAAATGATTCGACAGAAAGGGAGCAGCCCCGCACAGAGGCAAACATCTGGCGAAGCTGCTCCTGGCCAAGGCCCCCTGGTCGCAAAGTGGGGACGGCGACAGCACCACGCGGGGGGGGCCGAGGGCGGACGCAGCACGGCGGGGGCTGAGCGTGTCCTGAGGGATGGAGGAACCCACCACTGCCACGTGAATTTTGAGCTTTTATTGATAGTTGGAATTTACAGCCTAAAACTGACAACATAGAGAGATGCAGACTTTTTTTTTTCTTCCTTTTTTCTTTCTTTTTTTTTTTATATCTTTTTTTTTTTTTCCTTTTTTACAAAAACAAAAACCAAAATAACCAAAAGCCACCAGCATCAGATTTACAATATAAAAGTTTTGACAGTAGAGAGACTAAAGTACATCTGGAATTACTCAGAAAAATAAACAGGGAAAAAAGGCAGTAATTTAAAATTTGTCCCTCATATATACACATAGATACACAGACATTGCTTACAAAGACCCGGTTTCAACATTTAAGGGCAGTAGGCATCATGAGAAAAAAGGCTCCCCTACGTCATTGCACTAAATTAACGAACCCAGGCGGGCACCCCCTTGGCCACCCCTCCCCGGCTGGTTGAGAGGAAAGGCCACGTGAAGCTAGAGTGGGATTCCCACATCCCCCGGCGGTCCTGGCCGAGCCCGGGACCCTCCCCACACCGGCCACGGTCACCCCCCTCAGCCGTCCCCCCCCAGCCGCTGCCAGGGCCTCGCCACGCCGTCTGCGCGGGCGGCGAGTGATTCTTATTGCTATGCCCAGCGCCTCCAGCCCTCTGCCGCCGGTTCAGGGGCTGGGGGGTGTTCTCACGGCATGGATCCGGCCCCCAGTGCCGCCGCTTTGCCAGCCGGGCCCCTGGGCACTGGCCCCGAGCCGCTGCCAAGGGATGCGGAGCAGCCGGACACCCCGAGGGTGCTCAGCGGGTCCGGAGTTGGGGGGAGCGCTGGGGACGGGGACACAAAGCAGGGTCACTTTCAGCAGGGTGGAGAAAAGGGGCTCCTGAAAACCTGGGCTGCGTTTGGGCACCGAGCGCCGCAGAACTCAACATCCCGTCCCCGTGGTGCCGTCCCCAACCCCGACCCGGGGAGCTGCAGGATCTCCTGCTCTCAGCGGCCCAGGAAGGTCTCGCCGCCCACCCCAGTCCCAGCCCAGAGCAGCCCCCAGGAGCAGGGCAGGGCCCTGGGACGGTCCCGCTCCCTCCCTGGCCTGCGCTCTGCTCCCTCGGGGCGATGCCTGGAGGAAGCCGCCCAGCAGCGCTGCAGCCCTGCAGCCTCCCAGCCCTCCTGGAGATCAGTTGTTCCTCACGCCCCACTGTTCTGGTTCGGGTTTAGCCTAAACGAGCGTTTTGGGTCCTTTAGCCTAAAGTGGCAACCAGCGGATTGTTCTAGGGCGGGCAGGCCTCAGATAAGTGGTTTTTTTTTTTGCTAACAGTCAAAAAGCCAAACGCTTCCCATCTCCTGAGTCTCAGCTGCAGCCGAAAGCCAAAGAGCAAAGCGGCGGGGGTTATGGAGAGGCAGCTCCAGAGGCTGCGACTCAGCAGAGCGCGGGCCGAGATGAGGTGGCAAAGAACGTTCAATATCCCGATGATCGCATTAAAGACGCCGAGCGCGAGGGAACCAACGGGGGAGACGGGGAACTCGGAGCCTGAGAAGGAGGTTGGTTTGTCCCAGCAGACCCTACAGTAAAACCAGCTCTGCCACCGCCGAGCGCTTAATGGGCAAGAACCGGTGTCACCACCTCGTGTATACACGCGTCCGTGCGCGCGCACACGTGTTCACACGCGTACACACACGGGGAGACCGCTGTCATCAGCACCGCCGAGCTGAGCTCGTGCCAGGGCATGGGACGCGTTAAAGAGAACGGTTACAAAATACCAGATCAGGAAAAAGGCTCCTACAGAACTTTACACTTCAGCTGAGGCCCCTCGTCCAAACTTCCCACGCTGCCGAGAGCCGGTTTGGATACAAAAGGCAAGAAGACAGAAAAAGAGACAAAGAACAAAAGTTAAAAATCAACGACCTTTTCCACGAGCCTCACGGAGACAAACGCCCGAGGGAACAACAGCCCCTCGAGCGCTTCGCTCTTCTCGGCCCAAGACGCAGCTTTAGCTATCGAGAGAAAACGGCAACAGGGAGAAAAGAGAATTTCAGCTTGAACTAAAAAAACCGCAACGAGAGAAGTCGTCGTTCTGCCGCCCGAGCCCGGCGGGGTGACCCCCAGCGCCTCCCGCCCTCCCAGCAACCGCCCCGTGCGCCCAGTACCTGTGTCCGTAGCAGTGACGGAGCCGGGTTGGAAGGTGCACGCTTACGGAGAGAGAAGTTCTATGCAAACCCAAAAGCTCTGAGAAAAATAGGTTCAAGGTGAATTTAGAAATATATATATATATAAATAGTCCCTATTTACATCAACAACCGAAGATGGAGAGCGGAGGAAGAGCCAAGATGCACAAACCCGGCCAAGCTCCGGCCGCCGAACCCTCGGTACCTGCTCTGGACCTGCTCCCTCATCCCAGCAACCGCTGCCCCGCACACGCCGGCCCTTTGCTGCGAGCAGAGGGGCGCTGGTGCTCCCGGGAGGCCTTCCCAAAGTACCTGGAGAACATTTCAAGCCCAGCAAGCAAATAGAAGGTGATTTCTCGCTTCCAGATCTGCCCTTTAAATCACCAAGGCTGGAAGAAAATTAATTTTTTTCCTTGAAATCCCAGCAGTTCTTTGAATCCCAAGGTCCCTCCTGTTCTCTTCCATCTCACGGTCCAAGCCCCCGAGCCCCGGGTTGCTCACGTGCCTCCTGGAGAAGCTCACACTGCTGGGGATGCCGTCACGTACCTACACACGGCGGGGGTGCTGGGGGTTCCTCACAAAGTGCCTGTCAGTCTGTCTGCCCCGGCCGGCCGGCAGCTCCCACACCCCTGCAGCCCCCACCCCGACACCACCTCCTCAGACCCAGAGTGGCCGTGGGCTCAGCCCACCCTGAGCTCCAACCACCATCCCACCACCCCTTCTCAGGGTGGGTTATGGACCTTCTGAGGCCTCCACGACTGAAACCCCACAGAGAAGGGGACGCTCCCATGCCCAGCAGGGCAGACCCATCCCCAGGAGCTCCTGGGCAGCTCCAGCTCCACCGACGCAGGGCTGGGGAGCTTCAGCCTGAGTGGGCACCAGGCACTTCCCGGCCCAGGGGACCCCTCCACCTCCACCACCGGCAGCAACCCAGGCGGTGGGTTTGTGCTGCTCCAGCCTCCTCACCCACACCGGCTGCTAATGAACCAGTAACTACCAGCCAGTGATGTTTCTGGTGCTGGGCTTCTCCCCAGTCAGACCAGTGAGCTCCTGAGGACAAGCTGTGTCACACCAGCAAGGGCACAGCTCCCACCAGTGCCACCCGGTTGACAACCTGCAGCCAGGTGATGCCACGGGACAGCTTCAGAGAGATGTTCTCAGCTCCCCCAGACCCCCCATCAGTGCACCTCTGGAAATGCCACTTGAGGGTGAGGGCAGCTCAGGACCCGCCCCATGGATCCTGCACAGGATCCGGCCAGCAGCCAACGATCCCCAAGCGGGGGCACAACCCAACGGCCACAGCAAGGGCCGGTTCCAGCGTCCATCACCTTGGCGCAGAACATTTCCATGTTCCCACTGTTTCCAGTTCCACCGGTATCGCGCTGCTACCGAACGTATCCCCAGTTCCACCAGGGAAAAGCTCGCCGGCAGCTTCTCGAGTATTTCTCGGTGACTGTTTTCAGGAGGATTGCTTTTTTGTTCAGAAGAACAAAATTTGGACGAGGAGTTAATGATATTTCTTAATGGGAAAATATTTACATGCCCATATTGACAAATGAGATTTTAATTTAAATTACACATTAAATAATAAAATAGTTATTATTAAATATTAGTTATATTTAATATATAAGCAAAAAGATGCATCATCAATTTCTCGGGTGCTTTTAAGCAGTTTCTCTAACGCCTGGAGGACAAACGTGATTTTTGTAGCTGGGTATCGATAAAACCACCCGGGCACAGCAGGGTGGGCACCCGACTGAAACCACCCGGGCACAGCAGGGTGGGCACCGACTGAAACCACCCAGGCACAGCAGGGTGGGCACCCGACTGAAACCACCTGGGCACAGCAGGGTGGGCACCCGACTGAAACCACCCGGGCACAGCAGGGTGGGCACCGAATGAAACCACCCAGGCACAGCAGGTTGGGCACCTGACTGACCCTCACCTCTCCCATCCCACACCCGGCCGCATGGGCCCTTGGGTGGAAGCTCCATTATCCCGTGGGACACGGAGCCAGTTCTCCCGTTCTCCCCCAGCCTCAGCCGCAGTGCACGGACCCTTCGCGTGGGGAGAGCGATTCCCCAACGCCCCCCGTTCCCACCCTGTTCTGAAATAGACAGGGAAGGTGGGGCCACATCTCCAGAGTCCCCTGAATCATCTTTATACCCTGGAGGAAAGGAAAAGAAAGAAGTGGGGGTAAAACAAGAAGGGGTGGGAGAAGAAAAAGAGGGGAGAATAAAAGAGGGAAAGAGAGGGGGAAGAAGAAGAAAGAAAGGGGACAAAGAGGGAAAGAAAGGGGGCAGGATCCTTCTCGCAGCGCAGTGTGGAAGCTGTTCCTGGGCAGCCAGTGGCCTGGGGGTGTAGGAGGCAGGTGAGCAGGTACAGAGGCAGCTTTGGCTGGGTCAGTGGGGTGTCAGGGACACAGAACACTGACAGGCACCTGCCAGTCACCAGTAGGTGAGGGCAGGGACCCTTCCACACCTCAAATTCTCTCTCCCAGCCCCTGGCTGCCAGGAGCTGAGCTGGGACTCGGCCCTGCAGCTGGGAGGAGAAGAGGCTGCTCCAGCCCAGCTCGGCCAGAGCTTCTCTGTCTGGAGCTGTTACTGCTGATGGCTCTTTGGCCCCACAGACAGTTACTCCCCCAAGGGCAGCTGGAAGGCCAGCGGGGTGAGCCCCCCGGGGAGGGGACGGCGCTGCTGTCAGAGTGACGAACCCAGCCCAGCCCCGGGGATCCCACCCCCCAAAGCCCAGGCGCCCGCAGGTTGGGGTGCCAGGGGAAGGGGCCCAGCTTGTGCGTTTGTGCCGTGAAAGGGGGAGTAGGAAAGTGTGAGAAATGAGACAAAGTGGAGTTACAAAAACACAAACCAACCCAGAAAAGGCTCCACCCCCGTGAGGAGCTGGTACATGTCGCAGGGCACAAGCACCTTGTCTTGGCAAGGTCTCGGCAGGGGCACCAGGAGGGACGGGAGCTGTTCTGGGGTTTACCAGGGAAATCACAGGAGCGACGGGATGCGATCGCTACAGATGAGCAGGACAAGTGTCATGCCAAGAGAAGCTTCTGAAAGGAAGCAAAGGAGGCCCCAGTACTTTGAACTCTCCCACCCTCTGCTTTGGACCATTTATTTTCAGAAGGAGAAAGGAGGAGAGGAGGGCAAGGAGGAGAGGAGGGCAAGGAGGAGAGGAGGGCAAGGAGGAGAGGAGGGCAAGGAGGAGAGGAGGGCAAGGAGGGAAGAGAGAAAAGACTTCGAAGTCTCAGGCAGAGAAAACTTTGCTTTGAAGATGGCATTTTCCTTGCACAGATAACTTCTCTGTTCCAAATCACGCGCAGGACACGAACACTGAGTTTAACGATTACAAGTGACTGTGTTATTCACTCAATACTCTACTTCCCCTCCTCGATTTCTAATGTTTTCACGTAACGTCTGTATTTTCACATGGGCCATATGGAACAGTCAACATTTACATAAATTTATAGCATGAGGTAATTAATGGTTTTCTTTACGTTGATTTTGGAAGAGTAAGAACGCAGAAATCTCGTGATCAATTTAAGGCAAGTTCAGTGCCCCGTGCTCCTCTAACCACCACCAGCACGTTTCAGAGGAACCACAAATCCCCCAAAATGTTCTGTCCCTGCTCCCGAAGATGCCACTGAGGACAAAACCCGTTCTGCCTGTTCAGACTTTGAGCGGACACGTCGGAGAGGTGCGGGGAGAGCCCAGACAGAGAGAACGCGCTGCTGGGCAAGGGATGATGTCATCTAACCTTGGGGCGAGGAGAGAAGAGGTGATTTCCTGCATAAAGCCATCGTTCCAGATTGTCCCGCTGAGACAGTCACGGTTTGGTGGTTAAGCTTTAGTTTGAAGGTGAGATGAGCAGAGAAAAGAAGAGTTAAAAGTTTCAGTGCAGAATGTGCCGCGCGGCGAGGAGCACCAACGCGAGGAGCGCCGAACGTGAAGACCACTGAGTGCAAGGAGCACCAAACACAAGGACCACAGAACACAAGAAGCACCAGGCCGAATGTGAAGACCACCAAAGCTGAGCAGCACTGGACGGTGCCAGCTCAGGGCTCCTGGCTCAGCATCCTGGAACGACCCTCCCTTCACCCAGCCTCCGCTGCAGCCCGTCCCACTGTTGATTCCTCAGTGCTCATGTTGTAAACCAAAGCCCAGGCAGATGCAGCACCCCAGGGACACGGCCACACGCTCTGGGACGTGCCTGAGGCCAGAGCAAGGCCGGGAGCTCAGCTCCAGCGCCCCAGCCCCGGCTGGCTCAGGCGCAGCGCTCGGCGGTTTGGCGCAGGGGTTCCGTGGGCTTAGCAAGACCCGGTTCCCCCCTGGACACCACCAGGCGTTGTCAATTAACGTTTGCTGTGCCCGTGGTTAATTACGTATCAAATTAACAACCCAGCCCAGGAGACACTCTTGCAGTGCCTGGCAATGGCAGAAGAGAAGCTTCCTCAAGATCTACCAAGAGTGGGAGATTCTCTACAGCGTTCCTGAAGGGGCGGAGAAACCCCGGCTACGAACACCAAAGTTACACGACAAAAGATTTTCAACAGTTTACATCTGACCAAGCAATCTGAGAAAAAATAGATGGGGTAGGATCTGTTCTTTATAAAAGCCCCCCAGCTTCAGGGAGAGAAAAAGGATTCTCCTCTCCTGATCAGCATCAAATACAAAAATACATGTTACATCTAGGCATATTTCACCTGCATTTAAACTGCCCTGGGAGAGGTGACGGGTAACAGTCGCTGGGAAATAATCTGTGTACAAGAGCGAGCGGGGAGGTCAGACCGGTCACAACACCCTCCTAGGAATGAGGTAAGTGAGTTTTGGGTGAGACAAGTTAATGCACAGGAGCCAAACAGCTCATGTTCTGCATTCCAATTTGTCAGACGTACAGGAAACGTACCCACGCTTGGGTTCTCCAGAAACTTCCCAGCAGCCGGCAGTTTGCCCAGCAGCTCCCGTGGAGGGAAACCACCCTCAAAAATCATTTCCTCACCCCAAACAAAGCCAGTGCCTATCAAGTTGGAAACTTCAGCCACTATGAAAACAACAGGAATCTATCAAGCCCCTTTACCAAAGAATCTTAAACTTTCACCGAACCGCATTTTAGAAGTGGTTTAGTGCTTTAAGTGCCTCCAAGGTGCCCATTTCTGCTCCCAAAGGCCTACAGAAGTGATGAGCGCCGCGCAGTTCTGGCGACGCGCGAAGGCACCGAATGAAACTACAACTGCCCGGGGCCCCTGCCCAGCAGGAGTTAAGATTTTTTGCAAGTTGTCACGGAGAGGTGAAATTACGACTTCAAACGTCACATTTGAGTACTTGGAAATAATGGAGACGTGCTGAGAGCTCCCAGTGCCCAGGTCTGAGACGGGACGCTCTGTTCTGACCCAGCAAACACACTGGGGCAACCTTACTGGGAATGGATGTTTAGCACTCAATGTCTCTAAGACGGAACAAGCTGGGAGTGGGTTTGGGTTGCTCTTGAGTTTGGGATGTTTATTTTTCCTCAATAAACGTCTCCTGCTTTGATGGGGAAGCTAAGAACACAGGAACCTTCTACCCACAAAACAAACCCAACACATTTATTAGGGGAAGAAAATCTGCTTGCATAGAGCCAGACTCAGCCCATCTTATGAAGGTCAGACCACCCGTTTCTGAATCATGCTGCCCCGTGTCTCAGCTCCCCCAGTGACGCTTGTGCTCTACCCCAGCAGCTCCAGTTTGTGAACGCAGACCGCAAGGGGCTGACTGGAGAGAGAAGAGGTACCCGCCACGGCAGCAACGCGCCCCAAACGCCAGCTGAATCTCAGCAAAGGCAAAACTCCTGCTGCAGCCTGGAGCCCGTGAATCGAACAGAGAAGAGTCAGAAGTTACCCGAGCCCGAGATGCTTTAGGACGCGCGTTGCTGCGCTGCCGGCGCACTCCACAGTTTAATTCTCCTTCAGAGCTCTTCCCTGCACACGTTGCTCTGGAAAATGAATGCAAACCCTTTGGGGAGCGCTAGGCACGCTGTACACAACCGCCGGCGGGGTTACGTGGTGGTTGGAGTAACAGGCTCGAACCAGTCCCTTCACACCCTGCTCGGGGAGCCACGCGAGCAGGACAAGGCTGGAAGAGAAAGCAAGGTGCAAGGTGCCGCGCAGCGGAAGGAGCCCCGCGGAGCGTGCGGCAGCACCGAGGTACAGCCGGGGTGCGGGGGACTTGTGCTCGGCACGGAACCCAAGGTGCCCTACTTCAAGCCAATTAATTAGTAGCAAAGTCCTGGCTGCATTGTGACACACCCGAGCACAGCTCTTCGTCTTCCTTCAGCTCCTTCCTCTCTGTCAAATGCGTTTGGTTATTTTTAAAGCCAAGCCCCGGTCCCTGAATCTGAACAGAGCTGTTGGATTGTCTCAGGACAAGGGGGTTTCTTCCACCTGTTTGGCTGGTTGTTTTTTTTAATGGTCTGTGATGTCCAAACCTGAGATAACCTCTCCTGAATCATGAAACCTGCATTGCACAGCACGACCCTTGCAGCGTTCTCCCCACTGAGTGCCCTCCCCTCACACCAAGGGACTGGGATGAGATTAAGAGATTGAATTTAACTGCAGGGAGAAGCACCTAAAAATGCTTATTTAAAGCTGGGGTTGGCCAAAGAGCATGGCAGTGGGTTTCGGTTGCCCAGAGAGAGCTGGCAGCCAGAGACACGGACACTTCCAGAAGAGCAGGGCATGGGGCGGAATAGGATTTTAGAGAGAACTGAAAAAAAAAGACCAACCAACAAATAAACCAAAGAAAATCCTCATGCCATCGTAAACAGCAGGTGCCGCTTTGTCCCATTTTTCTAATGACAGCAAAACCTCTTCTAACCACAAAATCAATGGTTTGTAATTTGTGAACGTGACCCAAGGCGAGATCACTGCTTTGGGAAGGGCAAGGCTGCATTCGCGGGCGCAGCTCCGACCGGGCACAGGGGAGCTGAAGGTGCTTCCTGGCTGGAAGGACTAAGCCGAGAGCGAGCACCAGGGAGCAGACAGCGCGCTGCGAACCGACAGCGCCTGGCACTGGGAGCTACACTAAGCTAGGCTGCTGGGAAACACTGGTTTCCATCACCTCTCACTTTGGGACTTTGGGGGAAAATAAAAGAAAGAAAGATTCTGAGACGCCAGTAGACAACAAAGCAGCCATGGAAATATATTTTTTTTCCTTTTGATACGGTATTTAGGAATATCCTTTAACTTCCCTCCAGTGTGCACGCTGTGCCACACCACAAGCCTTTCACTGGTAAACTGGGATGCCTGAGCCTTTTGGAATAGTTGCTGAGGGGGACACACTGTGGGGTGCTGTTGATTGGTGGTGGTTTTATTTATTTATTAAATTTCTTTCTTTTCCTTATTTTTAAATTTGTGCAGGCAGGGGTTTCCCATTCTGCTTGCCAGCCCCAGCTCTAAAAAGCAGTAGGAGCAGCAAAGCCTTGGGATGCCCATGAATTTCCATCAGGCTTTGCTGAGGACACATTGCCCAGGTGAAGAGCTGGGATTTCTGTCTGTCATAACTGTTATGACTCGAGAAGCAGTAATAAATTACATGCGAGCAGGGGAAATTTTGTTAGAGGGCTGGTGAAACTGTTGAATAAACTACAGTGGCGTCCCTTGATCACCCCCTTCAAAGGGCTTTCTCACCTGAGCTTCAATTTGAAGCTGGTGGCTCTGTTTTAGAGAGGCCCCCACCTCTCTGGGCCAGCGAGGGAACTCAAACCCACAAACCCAGCTCCAGACACGCCCTGGTTTGAGGAGGGTACGGAACCACCCGCCTGCTCCGCGCGCTGCCCTCCCTGCACCTGCCGTGAAACCGCAGCGAGCCACGGACATAATTAAACCAAACCACCCGAGTTTTTATCTGCCGTCGGAACACGTCCCCCCATGGCTTCACCTTTCTGCAGCGCAGGGTTTTTCCAATTGCAAGCCCTACAACTGTGCTCACCCCCCCAGTTTAACACCTGGCTGCTGATCACAGGAGTTTGGGCACTTGAAACCAATCATCTGATGTCACAACAGTATCATCTCAACGGCCACATCATCCAAAGGAGAGCGTTTTTCCCACAATCCAGCCAGACACAATTGTGCTACGGTCAAGAATTATTCAGCATTGGCCGACCTGATCACTTTTTAACCACTGGCTGTGCAGAAAGTCCCCTCCTCTCCCGGCGTGACAAGCCTCTGCAGCAGCAGGGACAACAGCAGGAGCCACTGCTCCCTTGTAATCCACCATATCAACACCCAGCAGGTCAAACCACTGAACCAGAACGTTCCAGCAGAACCACTGCCCCCAGCAGAACCATTGCCTCCAGTAGAACCATTGCCCCCAGCAGAACCACTGCCCCCAGCAGAACCATTGCCTCCAGTAGAACCACTGCCCCCAGCAGAACCAACACCCCCTCCACAACCGTCAACCGCCCCCCACCCGCCGGCCGCCCCCGCCGCGCATACCGCT
>JANIJG010025110.1:154304-169093 GCA_024611175.1 Megaceryle torquata | reverse complement strand
GGACGAGTTAAGCCCAATTTTGCTCTCTGCAGATTAACCTCGATAGAAAACTTCATTGTTTTCATCAGTAAATTACAATGGCAACCCCCCCCCAAAAAAAACCCAAAAAACCAAAACCCAAAAAACCAAACCCACAAGAAAGGAAACGAATACCTCCTTGCAATTCTGCAGAGGGGAAACCTGTTTGAAATACCTAGGCAAGAAAATGGTGGGATGAAAATTAAGGTGAAATTAACTCAGCATCTGTGCTGTTGCTTGTCTTGAAGAAACCACCAGTTACTACCTTGTTAATGGTCTATAACGAGAAAGGAAGAGTAGATCAGTTTAACACTAGTATTTTGTTTGTCCTTGGAGATTTCTGAATGTATGCAAGAATCTTCTTTATTGCATTTCTGATTTGTTTACCTTTTTTTTTACTTCATTCATTTTTTTTCCTGGAATTTACAGCAGTAATTTTTTTTTGTCAGTGGAGACAAAAGAGCAAGCTCTGAGGAGATGTCTTCCCCCAAACTAGTACGAATGAGATCAGTTAGCACCACTGTTGAACATGATCCTAATGAGAATGATATTACCCCCTCCCCCAGGTCGAACTGAAAGTGTAGCTCAGGGATGTAACAGCTGGGAGATTCGTTGTTAGCAGATGTGCCAATCTGAATAGCTGAGTGAGAGTTTACCCCTTATTTACAGAAACCCAGTCAGCCAGTTTGGTCAAAAAAACATTGTAAATGTCTTGGTGGACTGATGTGTTGTGTAGTAGTAGTCCCAAAGAAGTTGAGCAAGACCTCAGAACTTTCCTTTCAGCATCATCTTATGGGAAGATACTGCTAAAGGTGAACTGTAGCGAATTTAAACTGTGAGAATGAAGAAAATAAGTCTTCAAATATTTTTGTGGATTGATTTGTTTCAGGGAACGGCCACAAAGCATATTGTGGGTTTGAGAAATGCGCTAAAATGCTGTGCTTACAAAACCAAAGAGACTTCACAGAAGTCACCCTTCTAAAAGGGTCACAGGAAAGGTCAGTGCATTTCTAGGTCTGCATTTGTAGGATGGTCTTCTAATAAAGATTGTTTTCTCTTTATATCTGTCCCTCTGCTCATACTTGCAGGGAATGCAGTCTCTTGAGTGCCTTGAAAATTGGCTTCAAATCAAAATGTTGGGGTTTTTTTCAGTTAATTGGTTTCCAGGTTTGTGTTCCATCTTACACCAGAAATAGATTTAGGTGCATCTCTCTTAATTCACAGGTTTCTAGGCAGGTACCCTTGGTGAAGCATTGCAAGAAACTTCCATGGTTTAGACACTTCTGAAAATAAAATACTAGTGTAGGATTTCTTCACTTGGGTCTTGACTGTAACATGAAACAAGATTGGTAGGTAGAAATTTGCCATTTTTTGTTCAACTCTAAGTTTGTAGGCAAGTTACTTTATATTTATTTGTATGTGTAGGTATAGATGTGTGTGAGACTACATATAAAGCTGGAATAAATATATATTTGTTACACAGTTTTTAATGACAGGAGACACTAAGGCTGTCCTAAATCGTGGGAACTGTGGTAGCCAAGAGTATACGAGGTGATGATAGACAGCTTTCTATTCTCTTCTGACAGCAATTTTAAGGGTCATTGCTGTCAGAACAGCAACTCTGTAAGGTTCAGATATTTTAATCAACAAATACAACATGTTTTTTAATTTTTTTTACATCAATAAATTACATTCAGACTGTATCACTGTACCAGTAGCTGTTTCAATTACTCGTACTTTAGAGCATTTGGGTAGTGCTGTAATAACCTTACCCAGCTACCCTGGCTAGATGTGCTTTTGAAATCAAACCTCCAGGTTTCGTTCCATGACACATTTGTGCCCACAAGGTAGGCATAATGTTATCCTGCTTTAGGTCTTAAGATACGCAGAAGCACTTCTAAGAATGGGCACTGTAGGTAAAAGCACACTGCCACCAGGAAGTGATTGGCATGGAATTTTTTTTTTTTAATTTTAAGTAGGTGGTCTGGTTTTGGTCACATGCAGATGAATTGCCAATGAATTTTGCTGAAGATGAAGAAGGTGGCTTTAAAATAGGAAACAGTACTTTCAAAAGTCTTCCATGATACTGTATCTAAGTAAACAGTAGAGAACTTGCAAAGCAGACAGGAATGTGTTTTATCTGGGGATTTTTGTTTGTTTGTTTGTTTTTTTTCCAAGCAGACTTTATTTGTATTTGATTTTCAAAGTGGAACTGTGGGTTTTTGTTGTTGTTGTTGTTGTTTTTTATGAGTCCTGCTTTCCAGTATGGCACCATCACGAGGTGCTTCACACTCTAGATACAGCAGCTGGGTTAATTAAATAGATATGTCACAGCACTGAAGCCAGTGCCTGCTGCCACTGTACACAGGCAGCCAAGAGCTACAGCAAATAGAGCCTTGCAGAAGCATTAGCAATGTACCAGTTGCAGTAAAAAAAAACCCCAACAAGCTATGGTATGTAAAATAGTAGGGAAAAATCGATGCTTTCTATGTATTAAGTACAAAAGTATGCAAGTATAAAAGATGTGGAACGTGCATTCATAATATCATAAAATGGTTATTATTGATTATATTAAATCAATAAACTGCCTTTCAGATAAATGTTAGCAATTTTAGTAGGGAACTTATGGAACGTTCTCTTTCTTTGTGGCCCTACAATACGCTTCCCCCACCCACACTGCGATGTCTTAACATGTAGTCTAAAAGATCCTTTAACATTTTCATAAGGAAGTTTGTTATCCCCAAGTGTCTGGACCAAATTTGGAGACATTGTCCTTGTGAGCTTCTTGTCTACTTACTGGTGACTAAAAATGTTATACACCATAGCCCCTTCTTCATCTTGCACTGAGGAGTGATGCTGTGTGCTTAAGTCTGCTCTGCTTGTCTCAAAAGAGACTGTATTTCAGTGACTGGCAAAATACTCCTTTTATACCTGTTAACTTGTTTTCCCCAGGTTCAGGTTAGCTGTAACTGCTGAGGACAAAATGGTCTCCTATGACTTCAGCTAATTACAGACCCAGTGATGTAGATACGCTGTAACTGAGGAGACAAGGTCACTCCGTTGAGTATGATAGAAATTATTACTAGGTTGCAGGTTTTTTTCCCATAAAAGGATCAGAGCTCTATCTACAGCTGCTTGGAGGGCTACTGAGGGCAGCAGCAAAACCTAAACCTCCAGAAAGGATGGATATGGAGTAAATCCCAACACAAGGTCCTCTCTGTGGTTTGGAGGCTGATTGGCAGGTTTCCAAGGAGCAGATGGTGCCAGCAACATTTTGTTACTTGTTTGTGAACTCCTTGCAGCACTGCAGAGTGAAGGCAGCGTGAGGCTGGTCAAAATGGCAGTGCTGCCATGGCAGAAAATGGGAAGAGTCGTGGCTGCTTGAAAGTGGCAACCACTAAATTACACCTTGCAAGTAATCCTTGGCACTTGCTGTATGAACTAGTATTGACCTGTTTGTCTTAGAGGGTAACAAAAGAGCCATATAAGCATCATTAATGCTGCAATAAATTGTTCAGAATTGTACAATAACAGGGAAATATTATTTTAAAATCAAACCCTCTTGTGTGTGATATGGGGATTCTCAAAGCATGAGGAGCTGTCAAACGTCAAATCTTCAGGTACTTTTGCAGACTGACTCTGTATAAACATGAAAAGTCAAATTAGAAATCACGTTGCTGAGACTTGTTAGTTCTGAGGCTGCAGGGGCTGGCAAAAAACCATTATGATTATCTCTTATGGAGTCCCCAAATTCCTGTTTTAATTTTGTAATTAAACTACTCTGTAGTAGTAAACACTAGTAAACAGTAAAGTAGTAAACACCTAGTAGTGTAAACACTACTAGGTCTCAGTTCTGCAAGCTCCTGGACATGGGAGGAGGGAGGTGATTCTCCCTCTCTACTTCACTCTCCTGAGACCCCACCTGGAGTACTGTGTCCAGTTCTGGAGCCTCTATTACAGGAAAGATATGGATGTGCTGGAACATGTCCAGAGAAGGGCCACAAGGATGATTGGAGTGCTGGAGCACCTCTCCTACGAGGACAGACTGAGAGAGTTGGGGTTGTTCCATCTGGAAAAGAGAAGGCTCTGGGGAGACCTTATTGTGGCCTTCCAGTATCTTAAGGGGGCCTACAAGAAAGCTGGGGGGGGACTTTTTAGGTTGTCGGGTAGGGGTAGGACTAGAGGGAACGGATCAAAACTAGAGGTGTGTAGATTCAGATTAGACATTAGGAAGAAATTCCTTACCATGAGGGTGGTGAGACACTGGAATAGGATCCACCAGAGAGGTGGTAGAAGCCCCATCCCTGGAATTTCATAAGGCCAAACTGGATGGGGTTCTTATCAGCCTCATCTAGGGGGAGATGTCCCTGCCCATGGCAGGGGGGTTGGCACTAGATGATCTTTAAGGTCCCTTCCAACCCTGACAATTCTATGGTTCTATGTGGGTAGGTATCTGCACATATTTAAATGTTGTATTTGTACCTTTGGGAAGATGGGGTTGCCCAGGTGGAAGACCGTGGGGTACTTGGAAGCAGGCAGGTGGAAAGCAGGCTGTGGCTTATGCAGCACTCCTCACTGACATCCATGTCCACTTAGCCATCGTGATGTGGACAGACTGTCACCAGGGCTCTCTTCTCTGTCTTTGGGAATCTGCAGGACAGTGGTTAGGATGTCCATGCTGTCTTTGCACTTCCTGTAGCCTGCGGGGTTGGGTAGTTGTCCCTTCACGTGCAGAAGTATCCTCTGCTTGTGCCCTGCTCAGCTTCTGTTTGGAAATAAGTGAATTCAAAGTTGCAAAAGATATCCAGGGATTTTAAGTGGTTGGGCACAAGAAAGTTCATCTAAACATGCAACATGGGTGAACTGAGGATGGAGTTTGGGGGGCTTGAGTGGATACTTTTTTGTGGAATGCTGTAAATCATGAGATAATTCAGACACAGAATAGTTTTAATTTTGTCAGCCAGGGCTGGCTAATTCAAAATTAACTCTTTATAAAGTAACTAGGTTTCAGAAGTACTCAGTGAGATTTGAAGAGTGTCTGGTGTAACACGTCTGCGCTGCCTTAGGTAGGTGGCTTGGAAAACTGTGCCTTGAGCTTACAGGCAAATGCCAGAGCCAGTTAAAATACATGCTCAGAATAAGTTCATGGGAATCTTTGGGAAGTGAGTGGGATACATCAGTAGAGGGATTTGGGTAGAAATGTGGACTGACCCACCAGCCTCAGGGGATGAGCAGGCTAAGCCCCAGGCTTGGTCTGCAGTGACTCTGGCCATCCCCTCACAGCACCTATGAAATGGTTCCTGGCAAGGAACTAGTAGCTGAAAGTCGTGATTTCCTGGGATGTTTTTAATACTATAGACGATGGGAAGCAGAGGCTGATAAGTAAACGTTCTTTTATCAGGCTTTTGAGTGCCCTGTGTTGTTTTTGTGCAAGATGACTATATCCATGGTTATGGTAATGATAACTCTGACTCAGTCTTTTTTTTTCACTTACCTATCACTCATGTGGTGTTGTACGTGGAATCAATTAAATGTTTAACAAAAACCCAACCACCTTTACTTAGCTACAGAAAGGCATACACTCACCTCCATCTATTTTGAGATGCTGTGTAGTCTTGTTGCTTTGAGTTTTGCCTTTTGCTGAATGTTCTGTTGCCTCATCTCTTCTTCCTTCCATTTTAATTTTTGCTCATAGTTGTTGTCATACTTAAAATCAATTTGTAAGCTCTGCAGAGGTTACTGTTTTGCAAAGCAAATTCCAGAAAAGTATTCAATATTTATTATCTATAAATAACAAGGAGGGTAAGAATAGCAAACAGAATCATTCATGCAGAGGGGTGAACATTGGAAGATCATGATGTAGATTGTCAGTGCTTAGGTCTTCTCTTTTCTTACCTGCTTTACATTCAGTGAAAACATGGTAATCTTAGAAAAAGCTGAAATAGATTCTCTTTTGTTGGAAGAGCAAAGTTAGAGAAGCCAACCCTGAGCTTCCAAGCAGTGGGGAAATACTGAGACTCTCACTTTTGACTCTTGTGGTAGCTTCTTCCCATCTCTTAGAGACAAAAAAAAAAAAAAAAAAAAAAGCTTTAATTCAGTGTAATGAATTTTTGATGTTTGCTGGTAATGATTACTTCTTCCAAGAAGCTAAGGGATCCTTGGCTTTCTCCTACCTTCACAACTGTTATGATGAAAGATGCCTTTGACTTTCTTTGACTTTAAAAACTGTTTGTGGTTGTATGAAGTTAGGATGAGAAACACCCTAACTGTTTCTCTACTGAGAAACAGTAGGGGAAGGTGATTTATATCTTTATGCAATTTCTATTTCTGGAATTGGACAGCATTTTAAATAGAAGTATTCTAATACAGGTTTTACTACTTTTGTAAGTGCTGTAGGTTTCACTAGACTTCAAGTTTATCTTTTGGTTTTTTACTCTTCCCTCTTAATTCAGATCTGTAGTAAATATGAGTGTACTTTCCTACACATGATATTGAGTTGTGTCTTTGGAGATGTGATAAAGCCTGAGATTATTCAGTGTGACAACAGTTAACCTAGCACAATTCAGTTCAGTGCACTGAGAAGTAGAATGAGAGAATATTTTTTTTCCAAGGATGGGTACCCATCCATTCTCCCCACAGTTACTGCAAATTATCTGATAGGAACATAAGAATGTAGGAGTTGCCATACCAGATCAAACCTGTGGTCCATCTAAGTCACTTTCCTTTCTCTTGTGACAGGCTAGAGCCAGGTATTTCAGACAAAAGTATAGAAAACCCTACAGTAAACTTTGAAATGTCTTTCACATTATGGTCTTTTCTTTTTAATCCTGTCAATTAGACTTTGGTCTGTGCTGTGTAAGAATAGGACTTAATTCCCTTGTTTTTCCTAAATCTCCTCTGATGTAGCACTTCATTTTCATGTTATCTATCTAAACCTTATCTGAATCCTGCTGCGCTTTTGATGTCAGTGTGGTGTGGTGGAAGTGCATTCCACAAATTAATTATATGTTATAAATGGGAATCTGTAATGTATCCTGTCTTGTTTCTGAAACCTAAAACATGCCTTCTATTAGCTGTCTCATCTTTAAGCTAAAAGGATTCCCATCAGTATTTCCAGTCCCTACCCTGCAGGACTCTCGCAGTGCCTGTAATCATTCTACAATTCTTCTTATCTATTTGTTGCACTTGTCACAAGAATAGATCACAATATTTCATATAAAGAGTATACAGTCATTTTATATAGTAGCAACAATGTTTTTCTATAACATTTTAATGTTAGCATGAAGAATTAAGGGGAAAAGAGAGATGCTTACAGTCAGAATTATCTCTTAAATGTTTTATTTCAGATACCTGAAAGTGGTGCCAGAATCATTAGAGCAGTGAGAGATTGGTTCTAAAATGTATGTCGAGCACAGACAGCGATAGCAAGACCCTTTTTCACATTAATGACCTCTTTTGCCTTTTTAAGTTAGTATTTATTTAGTTTATTTAGTGCTTTCCTTATCAATGATTTTGTTTGTCTGGGGTAAATGGTTTCTTTTGAAAGGCAGTGTTTGTCCTATAAATCTGACGCAACTTTGCTAGGTTCTTTTTCTACAAAACTGGCAGCCTCCACTGTCCACTTTCTTAGGCTCTAAAATAAATAATGAAAACTACCATAAACACAGGATTTGATATTGATTTTTCTGGAGTTTAAGATAATCTGAGGTCTTCAGAGATCAGTATCCTTTGCAGTGTCATACACATATGTATGCTGCTGCTATAAAAATAAATAACTGAAGCTCTTTAAGGTCTAGTTTGTGAAAAAGATGAAACATTTATTGGCCACTATATTTTGAACATTGTATTTCTAAAGCTGAATTTGATGCTTTGCATCCCATAAAATAAAAATGATGAGATTGAAGGCAGTAATCAAAAGAAAAGGGCTCAATGTGTCATTCTGTTGCTAGAATACAGGTGACTGCTTGAACCATGCTTTACATCCAATATACTTTTATAAATTTTTAATGATAGCTAATGAATCAAAAACTGACAGACCTTGGAGATGATTAATTTACCAGAATTTTTTTTTTTTTTCCCTTTTGGTGCTGCATGGTGGATCTCCTGGATCCCTCTGGTTGCAGGCTGTTTCTGTGATGTAGTTTGCAGTTCCCTCTGTTCCTCATCCAGCGCTTTGCATCTCTTTAGCAAATACCAGGGTAGGTTCAGTGACAGTAATTTTGATCTTTTCACATCAACGGACATAACAAAGACCTGCAGGAGCAAAGTAATGCTAATTTCTGTTTTGTTATGAATGTCTGGGCGACCGTCCGAGGTGCAGGGAGCGGTGCTCCCCAGGCTGGACCCGTCCCACCAGGTGCCGCTGTGATGCAGTGATGCCAGGAGCCAGCAAGGAAACCCGGAGACACACAGTCCCCACAGCCCTGCCTAATACAAATATAAAGGCGAAGGAAATTGTAGCCTGCACCCTGTGACCTGGCCAAGCCATTCTGAGTCATCAAGGAAGCCTTGATGACTCGGGAGCAGCCTCCTAAATATCAGAGGGCTATACGGCTCTGCAGAGTATTGTACCCGCTGCAATACCGATTTCTGCAGTGTGACCATATTGCAGCATCAGTTTGAAAGGAGAGGGAAAGGAAACTGAGGAGTCAAGCCGCAGAAATAAAAATGATTCACAGGGAAGTGGCTTAGCAGCTTACAGTCAGCTTTGCCTCTCCAAGTGTGTGATCTATGCCAATAGGCATGTCTGCTCGGCACAGAGGAGCATTCAGTTCTCTGCCTGCCCCAAGCATGGTGGTCTCCATTACTCAACAGGCTTTGCTGGTGGCATCTCAGAAGTGGCATTTTGGCAGGAAAGAAATGGAGTGAGGCAACATCATGATCTACATTGCAAGTGAGCTCTCTGTCAACCACCAAAATGGAATCAATTGCACTATGGATTAGATAACTCAGATTACTCCTACCTGTGAATCCTCCAAGTGGTGCAGCAGGAGATTGTGCAATGCTGCTTAGAACAGTATGCACGTACTAAGCCTGTGAGGTTTCCCTCATGCTTGCTTAAATGGCCAAATACCAGGAGAAAAGAGGATGACAGTAGGTGTCTTTTAAAAATTGGCTATTATATTGAGCTGATGAATGGCTGGGTTGTTACACTACCTTTTTCAGGAAATGGTTTTCAATTAGGAAAAAAAAATAAAAATAAGGCAATAGCACTGGTCAATTATTAGTGGAACCCATTAAAGTAGTGGGGTTTGATTCCTCATACTTGCTTACACATTTCTTTTTCTATTTCTGGAGAATCAGATTCCTGCTAGGTGGGACAACAGGTTTTGCACAAGACCCCCCAACCTCCTCAATGTTTGACTCTACATCCCACCCAGGCAGGTATCAAGATACAGTATCCTCTTTTTTTTCCTTTTGCATAAACCCTATTTCCTGACCTTATCAAAAATAGTATGTCCAGCACTTTGCTTCATCTATTCATCAAAGTTCATGATGATGTGAAGCCTCCACACGTTTACTATGCACATGGTTAGTAGGAGAACCAAAACTTCGGAGGTGATTATGTAAGAACTTGATGTGATTCACCAGCTAGACACAAGGTATGATGGGCTGTTGTTGAGGCATGTGTGTATAATTCTTTTTTGTATTTTTATCATAGGATGCTACTGCAGTCTTGGAAGAATAGGAGGGTATGATGCAAGGTGGATTAAATGCAGATTTCATAAAGATCAATTGGTGATGGCAAAGTTGAACTCATTCTTCATTGATAGAGGCAGAAAGCACCTGAAATGCTGCTTCTATCGAGGTGGAGGAATTTCCCGGAAGAACGCTTTCTAACCCCTGTTTTTCAGGCTGGTGTTCTCTTCCCCAAACTCTCCAGGAGTAGAGGAGCCATGGTAGGGATCTTGGAATCCTATTTCTGGGTATCTCTTAGAGTCCATACTTGTCTCCATTTAGAAGGCCGTGCAGGATGTGCTCATTTATCGGATCTGAGAATGAACAAAGTTGCCATCTTCCAAAACGAGTTACACAGACTAGCAAATGGTAGCATCTTCAGAAATCACTTGTATGCTACATGATACAAGTGAATTTACTCCCTGTTAATTTATTCTGGATTATTTCAAGTTTTAGAGAATCCTGTGTATGAGGTAATAATGCTCGGTCCCAATACTATTTTCTTGCGTCACTTTTAATCAGAATTGCACATGGTAATGAGTAGCATGTACCATTGTATGCACCAGACAATTGCACTTGAGGCTGCAAGCCTACATGTTACATCTCCTCTGGCAATTATATTTGAAATGCTGTATTTTGACAAAGTTATTCATGATGTACAACCCTATCAATACAACCCTAGCTGCCCGAGTGTAAGCAGTTTATGTGCATGGAGTTGGAAGATCTAATGTAGTATAGGTAATTGGATTTTTGACTAATTGAAATAAGTGTGACTGGGGTATTTGGTCCAGACCTTCTTTTGATTGACATAATACAATATTCAGATCATTACTTTTGAAGACTTGCATTTCAGTAGGCACACTGTACATGAAGAAGTGTGCAGTATACAGCAATGGCTTAACTCTTTAATAGTAATCCTTACTGAACTTAATCCTGGAAACTTGACAGTGGAAGCTGGCTGAAGTTAAAAGTGAACTTTCAAGCCCAAAGTAAATTACTTTGAACCTGAATGTATGGGATAAATCTCAACTTCTAATCAAAATACATAGAATACTTTCTGCTATTAGTTTTAATTATCTTAATTAATTTTTTTACTTAGCAGTAACTGCAACAACTTTAGTGTCTACTGCTCTTGTAGCTTCATTAAAAGTATACTGAAATAGGGAATTCATGACTGCACACAGACATCTGGAGCCAGAGACTTGGCAGGCATTTGAAGTCAATGCAGTTGCTCTGATTTACACCTGAGGATCTGCCTTCTGAGATCAGTGCCAGTCCAGACTTAAGTATTCTAGGTCAAATTTGGTGAACCTGGAAATGTCAGAGGACTTCAGAGTACACTTTTTGTTTGTTTGTTTGGGTTTTTTTTTTTTGTTAAAGTTTGATTGGACCTTTATCTATGTTGAGTGCTCTTCATAGTCTAATTAGTGGGGGGTGTGCATTATATACTTCTGGGATTAATTCACTTTCAACTTTTTTCTTTTCCTTCTAAATAATCAGATGGCTTTATATTATTTCCCTGCTGCTCTCTAAATCCCTAAATCTTTCTCCCGTTTCTCACTTCTTTAAGGTTAGTATGTCTGAATGTTTGTTTCATTTCACAGTGCCAAGCATAAACACTTTTAAAGTCATGGTATTTCAAGGTGGATATATTTTGCACAACACACTATCAGGCTCAGTGGTCAGGTTGGCTGGTATTTGTTGGCTTCTAGCTACATTAAGTACTTCAAAGTATCATAACCCAAATGTAAAATTGCATCTTACTACAATACTGAAGAAGCCTGGCCATAGAAAATCTCTGGGTTAAGGAACTTCCTGGCTGAGGATATTTGCCTTTCCAGCTGCTGAACATGAAAATTGGAAGTGTGAGCTCCTAGTGTATTGGTCCCCAACCCATAGTAAACCACCCTATAACCCAGGCTGACAAGGGAGGTCAGAGTAATGTCTGTAGTGCACTGCTTGAACAGTGTATGGACTGTGCTTTGGGGGGCCATAGGCTTGATTAGGAGGCTCATGTGAGGTTACCTTGCATTTTAAGTGCTTCGCACATCCATTTACCCTAGGACTGGTGTTGCTGCACTGTTGCCAATTATCAGGCAAAAAGCAAAGTTCATGTTTATGGAAGAGGGTCTTGCTTTATAACAGAGGCTCTGTAGTGGACAAAGGGAATTTCATTGTGCATTAAACTTAGCCACTCACTGGCATGCTTTTGGGAAGAGTTAAGAGAGTCATCACTGAATCCACTAGTCTTAGATGCACCATCTGAGGTTATGGAAAGGATTATCCCCTCTGAACAGCATCTCTTTATTTTCTTCTACCCATTTAATTCAGTTATGTGAAGAAGTAAGTGAAAGGCTATCAGCTGAAAAAAAAATACCCCCTAAAAAAAAACCAAATGGAGAAGGGCAGTGTTTCACACAGACATATTTTCTTGAGAGCCTCATGGGACATTTTGTACTAGTGGGGGTCTTGGGTATGTACACAAAAAGGGTTTTTAAATACTTACGATATCTGTGTCTTCTGAGCTCATGAATCTGAACTGTCTGATATGTTATGGGATATGTCGTGGAGTTTGAACTAAGCAATCTAATAGGGTGGTTACTGGGAAGTGTATATTAGTGGGAACATTAATGTGCTCTCTTTATATTGAAACCAGGTTTGACAATGTTTATGTAGCCCATGGGCTGAACAGTGCTGTTAGTATGAAAGAGGCAGATTGTTTAGCTGAAAGGAGAGTTGAAACTTGTCATGTCTGCATTACTGACATTAATGTTTTATGCACTCGGTGCTTCTAGGACTGCTTCTCTGTGTGGGATTATGGTAATTCCTGATCAATCGTGTCTTTGTAAGAAAATATAACCACACATAAAATAGCTAAATGCAAGGTAGCTCTTCATTTCATAAAGATCAATTAGAGCATAGTTTACTACCCACCTGATGTTTGAAAAGAAAAATGTTCTAATAAAAAGGCTCTTGATCAACAAAATGTGAAAGAATTTAGCAATTTTAGTTCACTAGGATTTGGCTGATGTGATCGTCCTCATTTCAGAGCAAAGTGTAAATCCTTTGCATCCAGGTAGAGACTTCAGCTTCTATTTTATGAGGATGTGTCTCTTGGAAACACAATTATGTAGTTGTTTATGAAGAGTGGAGGTGCAGAGGAGTGCAGGTTTTGGTGGGCTGAGTCCTCTCTGAGGTGTTGGCAGAGGAGGAAGAGTGCCTTAAAAAGCCTGGAGAAGGGCAGCAGAGTGGTTGCTTTGCAATTGCTTCATCTGCTGTATTGTAAAACCTTGCTCCCTTGATCTTAGAACTCCTAAATGGAGTGTAAACTAGAAAGAAGTAGAGGTTTGGGTACCGTAGTTAGTGCTGTTTTGACTAACAGACATGAAATTATTCCATTATCAGAAATTTACCGTTTGTTTCTTTTCCGCCAAGGCAGAAGTGTGTCTTCTACTGAATTTATTTGCAATATTTTGTTTTGAAACAGCAAAACTGATCTCAATTATGATTTTTATCTTGGTCACCAGTCATGTTAGAGCCCAGACCAGCTCTTTAAAACAAACTCAGCATTGTTTGTTGTATCGATTGCTGCAAGATTTTCATCCTGCTCTAGTTTAAGCATGTTTAATTTGCAGTATGAGGATGATACTTTGCAGAAGTAGCTTTAGGTACTGTAAGAAGTAATTTTCCTAATGTTTTACACATTCATACAGAACCTGAAAAGGTTCTGAATGAATTTTTCAGAATTAATAATATGCGTAGGAATAGGAATCCAAAAAAGTCTGGCAGTTCCTTTTGTTCCCTCCCTCCCGATGGCAGAGTGACACAAATCCATGTATACACACACACATTTGCACGCAAATAAATGGATGAATAGATAGTGTAGATAGAATGAAAGAACCCTGCTACTTTAGATTGAAGTGCCTGTCACTGACATTAATTTAGATGTAGTATTAGGGAGCCTCTTAAAGGTCAGGTTTCCCCTGGAGCGTTAGTTTACCCTGGACATTTTTACAGATGATGTGCTAAAGATGTAATGCATCTAATAACTACATCTTGGCTTCATCTACTTGATTCATCAAATACCTTTCTGCTCAATACTAAGTTTTCAGTGATGTGTTTTATATAAGATATTAGAAGACAGCATGCTAATACTGTGTTGATTACAACTGATACATTTTTTTTATTTGGAGGTACATAAAAAGGTGGGGAGAAAAGTAAAGCTCATTTATTGCCTGATGCTAGTGGCCTATGGCTTCCTGAAAATAGAGACCCCTCAATGTTCAATTAAGGGAAGATGGTTATGAATAACAGCTGTCCTTTCCTGGGAAGATGGCAGGCTCAAATGCTCAGTGCTTTTACCAGGAAAACGCCATCGTGACTACCTATGCAGATGGGTTTTTCATGTTGCATGTAAAACATTATATAAGCCAAATACTATTTCCTGTGTTCATGCAAAGCTGTAGATAGTTAAGTGCACTGTTAACACAGAGACTCATTGCTGCCATTACACTGAGACCTCCTGATAATACAAGTGATTAATCTGTTTTAAGGGGTTTTTTAACTTGATTGTGAAGACTGTAGTTGACCAGAAACAAGAATAGGGCAGGTTTGAGGTTAATAAAATTGCTTGCTTTAGAAGCACAGAATCATCTAGGTTGGAAAAGGCCTTTAAGATGATCAAGCCCAACCTTTAACCCCACTCTACCAAGTCCACCACTAAGCCATATCCCCAAGCACCACATCTATATGGCTTTTAAACACATCCAGGGAAGGTGACTCAACCACTTCCCTGAGCAGCCTGTTCTGGTGCCTGACCACCCTTTTGGTGAAAAAAATTTTTCCTAATGTCCAGTTCAAACCTCCCCTGGTGCAGCTTGAGGCCATTCCCTCTTGTTCTGTCACTAGTTACTTTCAGGTAGTTGTAGAATGATAAAGGTCTCCCTTGAGCCTCCTTTTCTGCAGACTAAACCACCCCAGTTCCCTCAGCCTCTCCTCATAAGACTTGTGCTCTACACCCTTCACCAACTTCCTTGCCTTTCTCTGGACATGTTCCAGCACCTCAGTGTTTTTCTTGTAGTGTGGTACCCAAA